>WSXT02243051.1:2792-15499 GCA_011762715.2 Neuroterus valhalla | reverse complement strand
TTTTTCGGAATCAGGGGGTCTCAAAACGTGGAGATTTCATAAATTCCGCGAAAGTCAATTTTCACATAAAACCAATAACTTCTCATTGTTATGAGAATGTAATAAAAAAGAGTTCAACTAAACCGGGAAAGATATATTTTTTATCAAAAATATCAATTTGCAACGAAAAAAAAAAGATTTTCCAACAAAATGGTGACATTATCAACTAAAGCAATAAATTTATATCCAAATAGATGAATTTTTCGGACAAAAAACAATTTTCAACAAAAGGGTTCAACCTTCAACCGGTAAGATTATTCCTGAAATGAAATTGTGATGAATTTGGATTAAAAACGTTGAATTTAAAAAAAAAATAGATACATTTTCAACCAAAAGGTTGCATTTTTACCTAAAATAATAAGTTTCTAACCAAGGAGATAAACTTCCTGTTATGAAAAGCGAATCTCCACAAATTACATAAATTTGCAGCATCATTGTGAAATTTTCGAGCCAGGAAATAGTTCATTTTCTAGCGAATAGTTAAGTCTTGAACCTGAAAGATGGAATTTCAAGTAGAATGATAAGGCTCGAATGAAAAAAAGAATGAACCTAAAAAAACTCCAAGTCTTAGTCAAATAGTTGATTTTAACCAAAAAGATTAATTTTTATCAGAAAAAATGAATTGTCTGCCTCAAAATACGAATTAAGAAAAAATCAAATAAATTATCAAAAATATAAATCATCTGCCAATTGGAAAGTATGAATTTTCGACTTGTTAGTTGAATTTCCGAAGAAAATGATGAATTGTAAACAAAAAAATTAATTTTTCATGACAAAAGAGTTAAACTTTCAACCAAGTCGTGGTTCCCACAAAAAAAGAAACTTATTTCCAAAGGAGAAGCTATATTTTTCTTATACAAAAAGAATTTCTCCAAATTGCCAGAATTTTGAACCAGAAAACTGAATTCTCATCTGAACAAAGATAAACTTCCAAACCAAACAGTTGAATTTTTGAGGAAAATGGATTGCCCTTTGGAAGATATATTTTGAATTAAAGTTGAAACACGAGAAATTTTTTTTCCAAATTTAGAAAACCTAGAAAAACCCAGCACGTTAAACCAAAAAGTGAATTGAATCCATTGTTCTCAAAAATAACGGATTAATGAAAAGGGTCTTTCTATTTCGGGAAAAATTTTCAAGAGTTTGTTGGCAAAACCTGTCACTTGTTATGTTCTGAAAAAAGTTTGGATAATAAATCCTGACAAATAGTTTTTTTTCTACATCTTCAAAAGAATAGCATCGATTTTGAAAGCGAGAATCTATTCAAAATCCGTATAGTGCTTCCCTCTCTCGGTTTAGCCGTCTATTCCGTCGAATAGTAGAAACCATGCGGGTCAGACACGTTTTCGTCCATTCAAGAGTAGCCGAACCTGTAACAGAAAAGATAGGGCCGATACATTTTTATTGATTTTTTCAGTCCTCAAGAAATATAGCACATCAGGATCTACTATTGCCGACTGTTGAGCTTGTAGAATATAAGAAACACTTTGACAATATGATTTTCAGTAATGAAAGCAGAACTTTCCAAAAAAGTATAACTCTTCAATTAAATAGTAACACCCTGTCTTCAATCGATTGAAAATATTGGAGTATGTATAAAAAATGTTGATGATGAAGATATAACAGAAAATGTCAGAAAACAAGCCACAGATTTAGTTTCAAATCGCACTAAAACCAACAAATTTGATAATACAAATAAAGTCCTTGAAACAGTTAAAAAATTCCAAATTGATCACAAAGATTTGATATAAGTTAAAGCAGATAAAGGCAATACCTCAGTAGTAATTTATAGAAATGATGATAATAGCACAGTTGAAAATCTTTTACAAAACAACATTTTATACAAAAAAGTTTACACCAGTTTGGTTCCAACTGTTGAAGATGAATGCAATGATATTATTTCAAGATGGGAAAGAAAAAAGGTACATTAATGAGAATTTGGCTTACCGATTGAAAAATCATGAAAGTGTAGTTGCAAAAGCCTATGCTCTGCACAAGGTTCATAAACCTGACCTGAATTGGAGATTAATTGTTCCTTCCATTGGTTAACCTACTTACAACCTAGCAAAATTATTATCCAAAACCTTAAAACACATTTCTGGCACAACTCACTCCTTTGTGAAAGATAGTTGGGATTTTAGGTAAAAAATAAAAAATATTCACGTACTTAGTACTCATTCACTATTTTCTTTAGATGTTGTTTCTATTTTTTTGATAACATCCCTTCAGATTTACTTTCTGATTATATAGAAGAAAAATGAGAAGATTATAAAAATTTAACAAAAATATCAAATTCTGGAATCTTAATAGCACTAAGAATAGTTTTTAACACAACTGTTTTTTCATTTAAGAAACAATTTCATAAACAGAAATCAGGTTGTCCCATAAGATCTCCCTTATCTCCAGTTGCTTCAAATATTGTGTTAGAGGATTTAGCAAATAGGTCATTGTCCAAACTTAGATTCAAACCACTTTTCTATAAAAGGTAGGTAGATGAAATTTTTACAAGAACTCCTACTGAAAACATCCGGGAATTAATTGATACATCCAATAGTATAAAAGAGTCTTCACAGTTTACTTTGGAATTGTAAAATAACAATACTCTAAATTATTTGGATATTTCAATCATAAAAACTGAAAATGGAGCTTTATTACCAATTGGTACAAGAAGCCTTCATGGTCAGGGCAAAATTTAAATTACAATTCACGTCATCAATTCAACCAAAAAGTTGGCTTGATAAAAGGATTATTAGATAGATGCATTACACTGAGTGACTTTAAATTTAGGAAAGAAAATTTGAACCAACTCACGGATATCACTTTTGCTACAAAAAAATTTGCCCAGGGAAAAAAAGTAGCAAAACCATGTCTATCAGAGCTTGTTGTATGTTTATATAACCCCAGATCCCCACAACCCGATTCCAAATACCCCTGAGCCCTGTAACCTTCGAGTCTCTAGCCCCAGCCCCGCACAACCCGATTTTGTAACCCTCGAACCCGGTAACGTGCGAGTTTATAACCCTAGACCCCAAAACCCCGATTCTCTTAAACCCTGAGCCCAGTAACCTGCTATGCAATGAGCTTAGACAGCCCCAAACCCAATTTCCTTAACCCTTGAGCACAGTTACCTGCTGTGCAATAACCCCAGACAATCAATCTCAATTTCCTTAACCCTCGAGCACTGTAACCTGCTATGCAATAACCCTAGACCCCTACAACCCAATTTCTTCAACCCTTGAGACAAGTAACCTGCGAGTCTATAACCCTGGACCTCAACAACCCGATTTCCTCAACCCCCGAACCCAGAAACCTGCTATGCAATAACCCTAGACTCCAACAACCCGATTTCCTTAACCCTCGAGCACAGTAACCTGCTATGCAATAACCCTAGACCCCTACAACCCAGTTTCCTCAACCCTTGAGACCAGTAACCTGGGAGTCTATAACCCTGGACCTCAACAACCCGATTTCCTTAACCCTCGAGCACAGTAACCTGCTATGCAATAACCCTAGACCCAAACAACCTAATTCCCTTAACCCTTGAGCACAGTAACCTGCTATGCAATAACCCTAGACCCCTTCAACCCAATTTCCTCAACACTTGAGCCCAGTAACCTGCTATGCAATAATCCAAGACCCCCACAACCCAATTTCCTTAACCCTCAAACCCAGTAGTCTGCTGTGCAGTAACCCTGGACCCCTACAACCCAATTTCCTCAACACTTGAGCCCAGTAACCTGCAATGCAATAATCCAAGACCCCCACAACCCAATTTACTTAACCCTCGAACCCAGTAATCTGCTGTGCAATAACCCTGGACCCCTACAACCCAATTTCCTCAACCATTGAGACCAGTAACCTGCGAGTCTATAACCCTAGACCTTCACAACCCAATTTCCTTAACCCACAAGCACAGTAACCTGCTATGCAATAACCCCAGACCCCCACAACCTAATTTCCTTAACCCTCGAGCCCAGTAACCTTCTGTGCAATAACCCTGTAGCCCTACATTTCAATTTCCTCAACCCTTGAGACCAGTAACCTGCGAGTCTATATTCCTATACCTTCACAACCCGATTTCCTTAACCCTCGAGCCCAGAAACCTGCTGTGCAATAACCCTGGACCCCTACAACTCAATTTCCTCAACCATTGAGACCAGTAACCTGCGAGTCTATAACCCTAGACCTTCACAACCCAATTTCCTTAACCCACAAGCACAGTAACCTGCTATGCAATAACCCCAGACCCCCACAACCTAATTTCCTTAACCCTCGAGCCCAGTAACCTTCTGTGCAATAACCCTGTAGCCCTACATTTCAATTTCCTCAACCCTTGAGACCAGTAACCTGCGAGTCTATATTCCTATACCTTCACAACCCGATTTCCTTAACCCTCGAGCCCAGAAACCTGCTGTGCAATAACCCTGGACCCCTACAACTCAATTTCCTCAACCCTTGAGACCAGTAACCTGCGAGTCTATAACCCTAGACCTTCACAACCAAACTTCCTTAACCCTCGAGCCCAGTAGCCTACGAGTCTATAGTCCTTGATCACCATAACCCGATTCTCTTCACCCCCGAGTCCTGTAACCTGCGAGTCTATATCCCTTGATGACCATAACCCATATATGTATCAACCATGGATCCAAAGGAAAAAAATGATTGGTTATGGTCGTCAAGGGCTATAGACTTGCAAGTTACAGGGCTCGAGGATTAAGGAAATTGGGTTTTGGGGGTCTGGGGTTATTGCATAGCAGTTTACCGGGCTCGAGTGTTAAGGAATCGGGTTGTGCGGGGTCAAGAAGTTCAAGCAGTCAAGCAGTTCTCTCGGCGAAGGGCAAAAGTGGATCAACGCGACAAGCAACGAGAATGAGACAGAAAAATTGGCAGAAGAAGAAAAAAGAGGGAAGATGATCTTGAAGAAGTAGAGAAGGCGGGATAATATAAGAAGAGCAAATTAGAGAGGAAAAGACTGAAAAGAGAGAGGCGGGAAAATTTGATAGTGAAAATGATAAAGGAATTAAGAGGAGAAATGTGTGGAAGGCTGGATGATTTAAGTAGGGAAGGGGATGAGACCAAGAAGGAGTTCACAAAGTTACGGAAGATTTAGGGAGAGTGGGAAAAAAAAGAAAGTGCGGAAAAAACTGGAAAGATTAGAGAATCATTTGAAAGAAAATGAAGAACGCGGGAATATAGAAATTAAATCATTAGAAGATAGGCTGAGTAAATTAGTAGCAAAGGCTGAGCAGAGTATGAGGACAAGTAAGTAGCGAGAAAGTGGATAAAGGCGGGATAGACGAGCAGAATGATGATAGGATGTAAGAATGTACATAGGAGACTGACACAGGCAGGAAGACAGATAGAAGGAGAAAAAACAAAGAGGAGAAGCAAGAACATTGTAATCAAGGGGATGGAAATAAAAAGCGGGAAAAGAGAGCAAGAGGCGAGGAAAGTGATCATTTACATAGGATCAAAAGTAAGGTTAGAAACAGTAAGGAGAATAGGAACTGTTAGTCAAGGGAAGAAAGGCATGTGTTTGGTGAAACTAGGAAGTGCGAAGGATAGATTTGAAATAATGAGGAAAAAGAGATTGTTGAAAGTAAGAACAGAGAGAATCAAAGAAGATATGACGGCATGAGAGGAGAAGAAAATGGGTATTAGGGTAAAGTGCATGGGAAGAAAGAAGGAAAGGTATCTAGGTAATAATAGAGGGAGAAATGATATGTAAAGAGAACCGCAAGGTGGGATTCAAGGAAACACTGCCGGGTTTACGGAAGGCAAACAAACAAAGAGACGAGAACAAGAGAAGAGGGGGGATGTGAAAGTTTGCATTCTAGAATGCATTAGGTTTAAAAAACAAGGACTTAGGTTTCTAAGAGAAACACGAAAAATTAGGAAGCAATAATGATGAGTGTGACATTCGTGAAGAAAAAGACTGGAGAGGAATAGGAAAAAATTAACCAAGAGAATTTGTTTGGAAGGTGTAAGAAAGAAAAAAGGAACATGAAAAAGGAAGAGGGATGGGCAGCATGATATCAGGAGTGAGGAAGGGTCTTGCGGTAGAACAGGACACTCACTTGTGGTGATGATGATGGCGAAACAATGGATGGAGTGGTGATGAAAAGAATCAAAGTGGGTGAAAAAAGAGGAGCGGTTGTATATGTTTACAGGAGAGGAGGGTGAGAAAAGGGATGGAAAGTCAAAAGGAATTGGATTGAAGAAAAAGGAGAGGGGCTGGTATTGGTCAGGGGTGACCTCAATGCATTGACTGGAGAGCAAGAAGGAGAGGTATGGAGTGTAAAGGAGGAGGCGTTCATGAGGGAATCGAAACTTAGGGAAACAGATCGAGAGGGTAGGATACTTCTGAACTTGATAGGAGAAGTAGGTTTGTTCATCTGCAATGGAAATGCGAAAGGGGACGAGGATGGTAAAATAACATACACAGGGAAAGGGGAGACCGTAATAGACTACATTATAGCAGAAGAAAGGGTAAGAGAACCAATAGTGGGATTGAAAGTGGGTAATAAAATAGGCTCCAAGCACTTTCCGGCAATAGCGAAACTAGAAAGAGAAGGTTACAGATATTTTAGAGATGAGAAGGGAAGAGGAAAGGTAAGGACAGAAAACATGGGGAGCTGGGGGAGAGGAAAGTTGGAAGAATTCAGAGAAACAATTGAGAATGAGAACCTAAAACGTATGAAATTGAAGGGGGTAGACGACATAATAGGAAGAATGAAGGGAGTGATTGATAGGGTAAATAGGTGGTAAGACCAAAAGGTAGAGGGGTTATAAAAAGCAAAGGTTGGTGGAATGAGGAATTTAAAAAAGGTAAAGAAAAAATTAAGGAGAGTGTAAGAGAAAGGGAAGAGGGGAGATCAGCAAAAAGGAGTACAATAGGAGAAAACGAGAATCTGAGGGAATGGTAAACGAGAAAAAGCAGAGGGGAAAGGTAAGATATATAAAAAAGGTGGAGAAAGCAGTAAATGAAGAAAAGGTATGGAATATAATAAATAGGAAAGGAAGAGGAAATGTAGCCTTCAAAGGGCTGCTGGCAGGAGAATAGAGGAAGGTAAGAGAAGAAGTTAAGGAGGTGATAGAAAGATGAGAGGAAGATAGAAATGATATAAGCAGGGAGGAAGCAAACAAGGCAAAAAAAGACTAAGAAGGAATAAAGTGGCAAGGCAGAGGATGACATGGAGAATGATGCTCTAAAGTATGGGGAAGGGAAAGGTGTGAGAGAAGAGATGTGTAGAATATGTAACAAAATATGGAGAGGAGAAGAATGGCCTAAATAATGAAGCAGGGGATTAGTGATTCCGCTAGTCAAAGGAGGAAAGGGTAAAAAGGTAGAAGATTATAGAGGTATCACTCTGATGTCGGTGGAGTATAAAATATATGCGTGAGTGCTCAGAAAGAGGCAGAGAGTCAGGTAGAATAGAAAGTAATTATCCCATACAACCAGGCGGGCTGAAGGAAAGGAATGGGAATAACTGATAACATTAACGTCCTAAAGTAATAGGAACTAGGGGCAAAAAAGGGAGGAACTTGTGGCCTTGTTTGTAGACTTCAAAGCAGCTTTCGACTCTGTTTACAGAAGGGTGTTGTGGCGAGCTATGAAAGAAAGAGGAATAGATGGCGGGCTGACTGAAAGGATAAACAAAATATTTACGGAGACTAGATTCGGAGTAAAAGTAGGAAAGCAGAATAGAGAAGAGTTTTGCACAAGGAGAGGACTCTGGCAAGGTGCCCGTTGAATCCGCTTCTGTTGAGTATATTGCTAGCATAAGATCTTAGGAAGCAATAAGCTTTACTCTTTAGCATATGCGGATAATTTACCACTGTCAGAGGGCAAAAGAGGATTGAATCTGATGTTGATAGTGTTTGAAGAGTACGCAAGGGAGAAAGATGAAACATAAAAGTTTGTAAGACAAAGATAATGTGCTTTAGGAATGTAAGAAAGAAGATAGAGTACAAGTGGAAGTTCAAGGGAGAAACGATTGAACTAGGAAGGATGGAGTGTGCGAGTCAAATAATGGGCCAAGTTTGGGGCATAGGTAAGAGAAGGTTTAAGGATCATTAGAGATTGAGAACATGGATGTTTGATGTGTTAGTGCGGGCAGTCGTGTGCTATAGAGTAGAATTTAGAGGTGGAAGGAGCAAAAATGAGTGGAAAGTCTTCACGAAAGATTGTTAAGGTGGGTTATGGGTGTAAAATGGAATTGTTAAGGATATTCGCAGAGGGAGGAACTGGGCAAACGGAAAATGTAGTTCGACAAGTAAAGAGAGCATGCAAGTTTGAAGAGAAGCTAAAGAGAGGAGAGGGAAGCAAAACAGCACAATCCTGCATAAAGGACATTAGGTATAGGGAGAAGAGATTCAATACAGAAGGCTCAAAATGGGAATGAGAGAGACAGTGGTTGAAAAAAGAATGTAGTTTTCACGAAGGATATATGGAATGGCAGAAAATAGGATTGGAGATGATGATAAGACATGGAGAGGAAAGCTGGAGGAGGACCATAGAATCGCAGTACAACAGGTGTTATAGGATGATTAAATGGGTGGCGGAACCAGCATACCTGACATTGTTTGAAAAGGAAAGTAATTGGAGTAGAGTGTTACAATTTATATACGATTTAAAATGAAAGAGGGAATGAAAGATTTGTTTATTTACAGATAGTAAACAGAGTCTTCTGTTATGGCTGATGACGGTAACTAAAATGAGAATTTTCAAATAGAATTCTAGAATTGTGTATAAAAATGTATAGAAAGAAAGTGTGTACTTCCTGTTAGAAGAGGAACGACGGACCGCACCGTAGCTCACTTGGGAGAGCACTCTTCTGGATAAAAAGAGGTCCTGGGTTCGAATCCCAGCGCAGCAGGGAAGTCGGTCCTTTTTCACAGAAAGTTATATTTCAATTTTTCCTCCGTCATAAAACTCATTCTTTCTTGACAACTGATCATTTCCGTTAGGAATTCAACTATCGAGTCTAGAATTGCCTTTTTAATTAGAAGATAAACTACTCGTTAGAAAATTCATGCATTTTGTTGATGACTCATCTTTTGTGTCTACTATGTATACTATGTATGTATGTATGTATGTATGTATGTATATGTATACTAAATACATATTTTTCATTTAAAATTTAACTATATAGTTGAATGTTGAGACTCCTATTTCTTAATTCATTCTTTTCCTTCGTTCCATCTCAATTATTCTACTTTGAATTTCTCTTCTTGCGTTGGAGACATAAATACTTGGTGTAAAATAAATTTTTTTGCACTTCTCAGATGTAAAAAGGGTTCTTTTATCCAAGTTAAGATAAAAGGTATTTCTGGGATTCACTATGTAGTGATATAAGGTTCAATATACATGCAACTTGAATTTAATATACATCTAGATTCAAAGAGATACAATTTTGTACGGATGTATATTGTATTTCGGTAGCCACACTGCTGTTGCTCCGCATACATTAATATCAAATTTCATACAGATTTTTCTGACAACGTAAGTAATGGAACATCCCATAAAACATGTGGCGTATAAGAAACATTATTTGATAAGAGTAAAAGAACTTTGATAAGAGGGTTTGGATATTTGTGCATCACCAACTGCAAATTGAAGAACAAAAGAAGTTGAATTTCTGTACAGCACTATCCATTATTTTGCTTCTCGTACTAAAAATTACAATTATCGATATAAATCGTATATTCTCCGGGTTTGACATTTAAGTAGAGTAAGGAATGGGTGAGCGAATGAGGAAATAGATAAATGAGGGAGCAGTCTACAGACAGGAGGAGTGTGGAGAAGATGAAGAGCCAAAAAGGTGTGAGAGGAGAAGAGAAGAGACAAAAGAAAAGGTAAACATTCGGAATGGTGTAAGAAGAAAGGCTATGAGGAAAATGTGAGAAGGGAGGATTGAAGGTGTTGAATAGGTGTTAAAAGATCAAGGAAGAAAGAAGCAAGGGAGAGACTGAGGTATTTCAGAGCCTATAGAAGGATTTTGTGTGTGGGGACAAAGATGCGAAGAGTTGATGTGCACGGAAGAAGTGTAGCGAAGAAGATACGGAGATGGAGGGAAGTTGGATCAGTTAGGTGAGAAGTCAGAGGGATTCCATCAATTGTGTAGGATAGACAGCTTTATCCAGAAGGAAGCGAGACAATGAAGAGCATAAGTTGGAGGCAGAGGCTATAGGAAGGTCTACAGGGAGGGCGAGATGTAAAGAGGAGGAATATAAGGAAGCGTTATGATCGTAGTGTAGGTGTCAGACAAAGTGTTCATTATTGACCCCAATACTAAATTGAACTGGAGGAGAATTATTTTTTTAAACTGAAAGTGTTATAATTCAATTCTTGTTTAAAATGTAATCGAGTAATAGTTAGGAGATAGCAAATCATGAGAATGCTATAAGGATTCATAGGAAATGTAGATAATCTCAACGGACGTATGTAGAATAAGTGTTTGAATATGGGGGAGAAGGGTAGTTGAGTATCGGTGCAGCGCCGTCTATCATTCTCCTCTTAGAACAAGAAATTACATGGTCAAAGTATATAAAATATTTTACGAGTTCAACAGCCAATAAAAGTGTGTGATGAGGCAGCAGGTTAGGAAATAAACAAATGAGGAAAAACTCTCTGGAAAGGAGGTGTCAAAAGTGTCGTCGAGAAGAACCAATGAATAAGGAATGAATGATGAGCATGTAATTAGGTGAATAAAATAAGTGGGAGGAGAAGAGATAAAAGAGCAGGTGAATATCCGGGGAGGTGTGAGTAGAACGGCTAATTAGTAGAACGGGAAGGGGGGGGGGTGCAAGGTAGTTGGAGAAAACCTGAGGGGGAGAGAGAAAAAAAGAGATGGTGGTAGTTTGAGGATTTCCGACGTGGAAGGGGAGTGATGGAGGTGTGGTGTGGGGAGGTGTGGGGAGGAGAGGGTGGAAGAAGAGAGATGGAAGGTGGATAAGTGGGGAAAGGAGTGAGAAGGATCTCATCGATTATGTGAGGAGAAGGGCCTTATCTAGAAGGTTGGTAAAATGAGGATAAGAGTTAGAAGCAAGGGCGATAGGGAGGTTCAAAGCGAGAAAAAGATGCAGGGAGGGGAAATTCGGGAAAAAGTGATAGATGTTGTATAGGTATGATAAGGCGGGCTCATTATTGATCTTCCTGTCTGAAAATTCTGGTAGAAAATCCCATCACGTTCGGTTTAAGACATGACCTCAAAAATTCTTCACAGACTCCCTGAAATGAAAAGTAATATAGTCTGGCACTCAGACCAGCATTATTTATACTATTTCAGGGTGTCTTTGAAGACTTTTTGAGGTTATGTCAAAAACCTGACGAGCTGAGGTTTCTTGTACTTCGGATTTGGATTCAGCGACACAAAAAACATATATTATACATGATCCGGCACTTAGCCCAGCATTAAACTCTTCATACTAGAGTGTCTTTGGAGACTTTTTGAGGTTATGTCACATATCGGATGCGACAAGTAAAAATGGACTCCAGGTTCGGTTCCAGCGACCCAAAAAACATACTATTTACATGGTCCGGCACTTAGCCCAGCATTATACTTTTCATATCAGAGTGTCTCTGAAGACTTTCTGATGTTATGTCGAAAATCTGATGCGACAAGGAGGAATGGATTCCAGATCCGATTTCAGCGACCTTAGAAAACATATAATATACTTGATCCGGCAATTAGCCCTGCATTATACTTTTCATTTCAGGGTGTCTTTGGAGGTTTTTTGAGGTTATGTCGAAAACCTGATACGACGTAGTAATATGAACTCTGGACTTGGTTTCAGCGACCTCAAAAACACATAATATACATGGTCCGGCAATTAGCCCAGCATTTCACTTTTCATCTTAGGGGGTATTTGAAAACTTTTCAAGGTTATGTCAAGAACCTAATGCAACGAGGTAAAATGAACTCCGAATCCGATTTTAGCGACCAAAATACATATAATATACTTCATCCGGCAATTAGCCCTGCATTATACTTTTCATTTTATGATGTCTTTGAAGACTTTTTGAGGTTATGTCGAAAACCTGATGGGACGAGGTGGAATGAACTCTGGACTCGGTTTCAGCGACCTAAGAAACACATAATCTACATGGTCCGGCACTTAGCCCAGCATTTCACTTTTCATTTTAGGGTGTCTATAAAAACATCTTCAAAGTTATGTCGAGAACCTGATGCAACGAGGTTAAATGAACTCTGAACTCGGTTTCAGCGACCCAAAAAACATATAATATACATGGTCCGGCATCTAGTCCAGCATTTCACTTCTCATTTTAGGGTGTCTTTAGGAACTTTTTAAGGTTATGTCGAGAACCTGATGCAACAAGGTAAAATGAACTCCGGATTCGATTTCAGCGACCCAAAAAACGTATAATATACATGGTTCAGCACTTAGCCCAGCATTATACTTTACAGTTTAGTTTAGTGTGTCTTTAAGGCTTATTGATGTTATATCGAAAATCGGATGCGACAAGAAGTAATGAACTCCAGGTTCGGTTTCAGCGACGAAAAGACATACAATATACATGGTCCGGAACTCAGCCCAGGATTATACTTTCTATTTCGGGATGTCTTTAAGTCTTTTTGAGGTTATTTCGAAAACCTGACGTGCTGAGGTTATTTTGGACTTCGAATTCGGATTCAGCGAACCCA
>WSXT02243040.1:0-15499 GCA_011762715.2 Neuroterus valhalla | reverse complement strand
CCGTTGCATCTCTTTTGGCATCCCGGCATTTTTATTTTCGTCTTTATTTAAACAAAATAAAAGTGCGTCACGTAATTGATGGATGGCCCCTACTACAAAAATGTTTCAATTTCCAATGAATTTTCGAAGAGGATCAACTTTCAACCAAACAGTTAATTTTTAATTACATGTGGGTAAATTTTCGAACTAAAAAGGCAAATTTTCGGAAGAAAAAATTTAATTTTTCACCACCATTTCTATGCTTGTATATCTTACATCTCAAATCTTACACAATATGAAGGTTAGCAGTTTTCATATGAAGGAAAAAAAATTGAAGATTGCTTCAGGCAATTGTCTAAATTTATAATCGAATTAGGTTCGTGACCTTCAAAAACTGATACCGAATGAGCAATAGCTCTAGAAAGTTCATGATGTGTCACTTCACATTAATAATGTGCGGTAACACCCAATCAGAAAACATGACATTTTTTCTATTATAATTTATAATTATGAGATAGAAACGACAGGAAAACAACTTTCGATTACACGTTATGAATATGTATATGAGAATTGTAGATCAGGATGCGAATTGATTTTCTGTATCAATCAGTCCATTTTATTATCGAGTATCAAACTTTTATCTGGAATAACTTGTAATGTCAGAAGTTTTTATGAAAAACATAGAAAAATAATTTCACTCAATTAATCTCCAAACTGCAACTAAATAGTTCCTTTTTACCCAGAGAATATCAATTTCCAACAAAAAATTGAATTTCCAACCAAGTAGTTCAATTTTAAACTCAAAAAGACAAAGTTTTTACAAACAAGTCAAAGCAGCAACCAAAAAGACAAACTTCCAACCAAAAAAAAATGTTTTCCCCAACAAAAATTGGATCTTATACAGATTTCTATCGACCCGTTATCTATTCCTCTTTCTTCCATGACCTTCCAAAGGACCCTTCCGTTCACGGAGTCAAGAGCTGCTCTAAAATCCACGGACGATGTGAAAAGTTTCCTTCTTTTGACTCAAGCTCCTACTCATCAAATAATTGAGCACATGTATATAATCTATGGTTCCCATACATTTTCCGAAGCCCATTGGGTTATGTGGAATACTTTTCTTTTCTCCCACTTGTCTTTCTAATCTCTTCCTAAGAATTTGCACGTAAGATTTATACCTCACTGAAATAACAGTGATACCCCTTTACTCCTCTAAGTTCCCCCTCTCCTATCTTAAATACCAGCACTACAAGCCCTGTCTCCCATTCTTCGGACCATCCTCCGCCTCTCCAGACCTTTTATTGCAAACCTTCTACATCTCTTTTTTTACCCTTTCCCCGACAAATTTCAGTGCTTCAATTTCTGAGCCACCTTTACCTGTTCCTTTGTTTCTTTCCAGTTTTTTGTTTGCATCAATAACCTCTCCCTGACTCATCTCATTCCTGTTGTGCTCATCTCCTGCAACCGCCTTTTTTTCTTCACCCTTCACCCTATTCTTCACACCCCTTAGTAGAGAATTGAAGTTCGTATTCCCTTCCTTCCTTAACTGCTCTCTCGACTTCTTCTATGTATCTTGCTTTCTCCTTCTTGTCTTTTTCCGCTCAACATCCTTTCGTGATCCCGTTTCCTTCTATTGGCTGCTTTCCTCCAATTTTCCTGTCCTCCATTTTTCTACATTCTCTTTTAGCCTATCTTTGCTTTCCCTATAAGCGTCATCTCACCATCCCCTCCTTCCCCCTTCTCTTACTCCTGTCGGTTCAACCCCCTTCATCTCCTTATCAATAACTCCTTTGAGTCTTTTCCTTTTTTTTCTCTCTAAATTATCTCAACTTATCTCCCCTTCAACTGCTAATGTTGAATCTTCATTCCTTCTCTCTGGCTTTTCTCTGTCATGTCTAGTTCCTCTATATCTCACAGTCGCTATCACAGGAAAAAGCTTGAAACCAATCTGATTTCCTTCTCCCATTCTAACCATCATATTCCTCATTCCCACTTCTGCCGAAATCTAATTTATTGCGGTATCCCTTCTACCTGTGAACCTTATCTTCTTTTTTCATCTTTCTTAGTATTCCCGTTTCAAATAAACCATCCCGTCTCCCTAAGCAGGTCTCAAAATCTCCTGCCCTCCTTTCCGTCTCCCCATGTTTCAAATATCTCATGAAGATTTTCTTTTCTCCGTCCCACATCTCTCGCTTGTTCCTGAGTTCATGCATTTAAGTCCTCTCCTATGAGCACCAACCCTCCCTCTTTATCCTCTGTCCATTTCATTATCAACCTCCAACCTTACTCTTCACCTCTCCTCCTATGCACCCATACCACTTTCACACTCTTCTTTCGCACATTATTTTTATCTGCCCCGCTTTGTCCTTATCTTCCGTATTATTATCTTCCTTAACCGTTATTTTCTCTTGTACCCCTGACACCATGCCTTCCATTCCTCGACCTACTACGTACTATTTCCTCGCTGATTGATTTCCCACAAATATCCTTTCGGTAATATTTTTTTTGCATAAATTTTCACTCCTGTTCATTTACCCACCTTTTTGTTCATCATCATCACATCTCAGTTTTGTCCTTCCCCAAAAAATCCTTTGTCGTTTGTTCTTCAACCCTGACAAATTTTGAAAACTTATTTCCACGTCTTCCTCTTTTCTCTTCTTCGTTGCTTATCCTCTGTTTCTTCTGCTTTACTGCTATTTGTACTAGCCGATGTTAGTCACTTCCAGAATAGGTCACTCGACCTCTCACTTTGAGTCCTCTCTCTGCTTAGACTCTCAAAATTCGACGGCCTCCCGCCCTTTTTCACAACTATCGGCCCTACAAAAAAAAGGGTGTCCATTGGATCAGACAAGTCACATCTTATACAATCTGAGTCGCCGGATTTAAATCCGTAGTCCGAATTCCGCGATAAGTGATAGTTTTCTTCACCCTCAAAAGACGTCGTTTTTTATTTTTTTTTTGCATTGAAAGAATAAAAGAGGACAACGCGTGCTCTATTTTTGATTCTGAATCCGGAATTGAGGTCGTCATTCCGCATCAGCTTTTGTTTTCTCCCTTACCCTGGAAAACATGCCTATTAGGAAATTGAACATACATAGCGAGACCTGACGGACGTTTAGCAAACTAAACAACATGGCTGCTGTAAGGCTTCGCGTACCATTTTTTACATGACTGTTGCACTTGACTTGACGAGATACTAGTTAATTGTGTGCCGAATCGGTTACTTAAAAGTGAATGAAAAGTTTACGAGGAGAATATAAAAGTTGAAAAATGGAATTATTTCGGAACCATAGAAAAAAACGATACTCGTGAAAGCAGTGCATGTGCTGTGTTGTTAATCGTAACTCAAAAAAAAAATGATAACACTAAATTTGAGTTCCCAAATGTACCAAAATTTGGTTGATATACTCTTACAGTGGCAAATCTTGTTGAAGACAGTACTGCTGTTTATAAACGTTCAGAACGGTTGAAACGACTAAAAATCAAAGATACTGAATAACAGTAACTATTTTGCTCTTTGCATTTTAGAGTTGATGATTATGTATGCAACAGCATACTTACGAAATGTTTCTAAATAGAGTAGTAACAGTTTTTTCACGTTCGAAAACAACTATTTGAATAAACGTATTACAGCTTACGCTCATAATATGCATGCCAAAGCCCTGCGGCAGCCATGCTTGTTTTGATGCAGCAGCCATGCTTTTTTTGATAAAGCAGCGCCTTTTTTCCCGCGTTAGACGTTCGCTTCGCAAATACCATAAAAAATGTATAAGCAAAGTTCTTACGTTTTTTCAGAGCTGCACTGACTCAAGCATTCATTGATTTGTTATTATTATATAGTTGTCTTCTTTGCTCATCTGAGAAGAGGTCGATATAATCTGAATACTAACCGTTGTCAATACACTGGCCTGGCGAGAGGGGGGCGGGAAGGGTGGGATTCTTGCCGGGCCCGCAGTTTCAATTCTTCAAAAAAATTCTAATTTTACAATTGTGGGTGGAGGCCGGGGGGAGTGGAGGGGGTCGTGCATGAGTACCCCCAGGCGCGGATGTTCTCTCGGCGGCCCTGTCAATACGGGGCCTATTATGGAAGCACAAATGAAGCTGTTGGGTCCCCTAAAGCAGCCCTGATATTGATAGGAAGTATTAGGGTAATTTCGACAGAGGAATTCAATCTACTTGTTTGATTCCAAAACAAACTTCACGACAGAATATTGAATCTCAACCAAAGATATGTATTTTCTACGGAATGTTCCAATTTTTTATCTGTTTGCATTGAAAATTCATCTATTTTGTTCGAAAATGGACATTCGCTCTTCAAGTATCCTTATCGCAAAAGTGAATCTTTCTGAAGAATTTTGATACATGAATTTTGCTATTTTTCATAAATCGCATTACACATAATTTTGAGAAGACGATAGAAAATGCTGAACAGGATTATTGTAATGAATGTGCGTGACAGGAGATCGTGTGACGTTAGACACGCGATACAAAACCGGAATATTCTTTACGATAAAAATTTGTATAGTACTTCAGAAAATCACTAGGTAATGAATACGTGAGTCAAGATTCGTGCGAGATATATACTTAAGGTAATCTTCCTTCTTGAAATAGCACTAGTTTTGCGATAGAAAGTAAATTAAAAAAATAGTCAGATATTTTAAGCTCGTAAATTATGAAAAATTAGAGTTATGCTCGAAGTTATGTTAAATGAGCATTCTTCCAGAAATAAAATCTGTCAGATAAATTAGATCTCCTATTATAGGCGCATGCAATATTCACGAATTTCGTTGGGATAATATTTTTCCCGAAAAATAAAACATTTTTCCTGTTTTCGCAGAAAACTTTAGAATGAGTAGAGAACATTTCCGAAAAAATCGGGACTAATTCAAAAGTGAAAGGGAATAAACAGGAATATACAAAAATTAGAAATCCCCCTTATGCTCTAAGAGAAAACTTTCAAAAATATTTTAAAATCAAGCAGGAATTTCATCTTTTGTTTTTTCTATTCATTATCTGTAACTACGGGATATACGATGTAACTCAAGTTCGGTATTCCTCCCTCCAAACTTAACCTTTATTATTTATCAGCCTAATCATCGATAGTTTTGATTGAATTCAAATAGGCCCGCGCTTTTCGGTACATGCGCACTTGACCATCGTTACCGTCACCACCGGACCTGACGCTGTCGTCGATCCGCCATTTGCTCAACGTTGCGATACTATGACATGATTGTATCGGTTATTGTTATAATTCTTCGCATATATTCTACTCTGCATCGAATGGAAGAAAATAGAATAAGTGCAGGGGTGGCGGAACATGTCTGAAGGTTATGTTGAGTAACTGAGTACAGCGGAGGAGGGGGGAAGTTCTTTTGTAAAATTCTACGTTGCATTTTATCTCAATGTTACCGAGTATCTCTTATCATACAATCATACAATGCAGCGCATGTAATGGTGCTAATTCTCATTACTCAATTCAGTTTTGTCTTTTGGCATGTTGAATTCA
This sequence comes from Neuroterus valhalla, assembly GCA_011762715.2. Taxonomy (NCBI): domain Eukaryota; kingdom Metazoa; phylum Arthropoda; class Insecta; order Hymenoptera; family Cynipidae; genus Neuroterus; species Neuroterus valhalla. The sequence continues at coordinate 10,014 of WSXT02243040.1, read as the reverse complement.
ACATGCCAAAAATTTGGACTGTACTAAGCTCAACATACTCAACATGCCTTCCGCCGCCCTTGAATAAGTGAGAGATGGATAAATTTATTTTTCGATCCTCTGGTAACTTTTATCCTAAAGAGAGAAAGCTCTTTATTGGAGCAAAAACGTTTCGCTTGTAGCGTACAAGCCTCTTCAGTTACAGTAAAAATTTAACCCTTCCGTTTAAGTTTACATTTTGTTAAACATAAACAACGTATCTCCTGTTCCTAAACAGAAGATAAAAACAACAAATAACAGCAGATCAACAACAAACAAAATAGAGGCGATCATTTCATGTCGCAAATAATCAAAAAACAACAAACCTTCAAACGAGTTTGATGTATCAAGAACTATCAGTTGCAATGAAAGATCCAAAATGTTTGTCACATCCAAGAATTATGAATAAAATATGTGGAGTAAGTGTATCTGTGGATTGGAAGAGAAATATAAATATAATATTAAAGAATGATGGAGCACTCAAATGTTTACCCGAATCCACAGATAGAACTGACGCTTTTGAAATTACATACAGAGGAGAACAAATTAAGTCAAGAACTTAAGAAAGAACAGAGAGTGGTATAAAAATAGAAAACGTACAATACGTTGCGCAATCAGAAAAAAACGATATGGCGACTGAGGGTACACAACAGCGGCGGGAACATTTGATTTTGATATATGTAGATAACGCAAATAGAAATTTTTTAAATCAGCAGAAACAAAATGGCCACAAAGAGAACATTGTTTTTGCGGGTATATTCGGGAGCAATTATGATGCAACAAGTAAAAAAATTGAAAGGGAATTCAAAAAATATCTTTCAAGTGTTGATGACCGTAGTAATAGTTATCTCAGTTCAGAAAAATGTCTAATTAAATCATCATAGAGATTATCAATATTTTGTGTGTCAGATCTCAAATTGATTGATTTTTTGTTTTTATTCTTATGAAATGTTCCTCTAAAGAGTCGATTTCTTCAATTAAATCGAAACGTTTTTGCTCCAATATAAGGCTTTATAACATTTCAATTCAATTTCAATTTCCAAAATTGAAGTTACATTCGCATCGAAAAACATAAATTTTCAACCAAAGATATGAATGTTCAGCTGAAACGATGAATCCCCTGACAAAAAGTAAATTTCCTGAGAATGTGTTCGATTCTCAAACAAAACCAAAGAATTTCAACAATATTTCCGAAATTCCAATTAATTTTGATCGGAAATTCATCTTTTTAGGTTGAGATTGGACTACTTCTTGCGGAAGTAATTCTTATTTGTTGAAAATTTCAGATATATACTATTTCGAGACAAAAATGTTTTGTTTTCTAAATCAATTTTTCCGTATAAACTCTTCCTTTGGAGCTAGAATGTTGAGCTATTTCGATCAAAATATAACAATAAATTATCTTTGCTGTTCAAAAATGCAAATTAGTTAGAAAATAATCTCTTCAAGTTAAAAATTGAACCATTTGGTTAAAAATGCATGTATTCCGTCGTGAATTATTTTTTTATTCTTGGGATATTCTGTTTTTGGTGAAAATATGATCTTCAAGGAAATTTTTTTTTAGATTAGGAATTCAACAATTCATGATTCTTGTGGGGAAATGATGTCTCCAAAGTAGAAATTCAACTGTTCTTTAGGTAATTCGTCTTTGTTACTTTGAAATTCAACAAATATTTTCAAAAAGATGTTTTTGGTAGAAAATTTGTCTTTTTGGTGGAACGTGAATCTTCTTGTAAGAAAAATATTTTTTTTTTGTGGAAAACTTCACCATTCCATTTCAGGGTTTAACCACTTTGTTAGAATGCATTTATTGAGGATTCATGTCTATAGGGTAGTGGAGACCTGCATCTTAAGGTGGGTTCCGAACCATCATCTTTTTTGGTTGAAAATTTCCTTTTTTTTCTTCAGTAGAAAAACTATCCCCCTGGTTAAAATATGACTCTCCATAATTCGTTTTTCCAGATTCAATAACTAAAATTATTCCGTGCCAAAAATTTGAATTTGTTGTAATATTGAGATTTTATTCATATATGATATTTATCAAATTTCTCGAATCTTCTTGAAAATTCATATTTTGGGTCAAATATTCAATTTCTTTGTTGAATGTGGAACTATTAGGTTGAAAATGTGTTTTTTCTTTTTTGTTCAAGAATACTTTTTTACCTGAAAATTTACGAAATATTATGCTAGTTGAACAATTATCTCTTTTAGTTAGAGAATGAACTATTACGTTAAAAATGATTCATTATGTTAAAAATATTAATATTCTTGAAAACAAATCATGATATAATTACGATTTCTGGGAATTATAGGGTTCTCAAGCCTAAAAGGTAAAATTTCCACCGAAATAGATAAACTTTTAGCCAAATATTTGAATTTTTACCAAATTAGTTGAGAAATAAACCTTAAAAGGGAAATCTTTATGAAACCTATATAATTTAAAATAAAATAAACAGCTCATTATAAAAAAGGTGTATTTAGGGAGTAAGGGCTATATTTTAAAATAGAATGATGAATCATCAACCAAAGTAGGTTCATCTTTAGTTAAAAAATTAAATTCAGAAAAAATAATCGAATACGGAGTAGCAATTTTCTCAACCAATGATTGGGATTCCCTTCCCGAATTTTCTATGTTTAGCAAAAAAAGTGATTTTCTGACTGAAGGGTTTAATTTTGTAGTGATTGTTGAATTTTCACAAAAAAGATACAGTTTAGATACAACGTGTGGATTTCTTTTGATCATTAGTAATGGGATTCCTTTTTTAGTTGTGAATTCGACACCCCCACTCCCCCCGCCCTTTGCTTTTTGGTAAATGTCCACGTTTTGAGACTTCTAGAATAATCATTCATCTATCAAAGTAACCTTTGATGGGCTCTCTTAGTGTGGAATTTTGAAAGTCAAGTTTGTTAGCCAGCTACTTTAGATAAAATCAAAAAACTTGTGGCTTTTTGGAAATTTTTGAGACCACTTCTTTCAAGATTCGAAAATTCAATGTGAGGGCCATTGCAGTACTCAGAAAGTTGAACAATTTATCTCAATGACATTTTTTTATAAAAGAAAGATTTTCAGAGTTATACCCATCGAAAAATTCAAAAATACAAAAGAAAATTGAAATTTCAAGCGAAATAACGCAGGATATAGAAGGAAGTTACAGGACAAAAACTTTAATTTTTGAGTCCCCTACAAGATCATTATGTTAACTTCTTGATTTCTTCAGAAAATGGAAAATTCCAATTTTAATTGCAGAAAAAGAATGAGAAATCAAAATTTTTATTTTTAGATAAAACTATGCAGGATACGAGAAAAAATAAGAAGGCAAAAATTGTGTACCCAGAAAAGATCTACAAATATATTTTTCAAATCACTTTTGGGAAGAACGCGCAGTTTTTTTTATTCTTTTGAGGGGAGAAATAGGTTTAGACGCTTCAAAAAATAAATTTTTTTTCTATTTCATAAATTGTTAGTAAAGCTGTCGGAGAATATCTTCCCAAAGTTTCAATGAAAAATTGTAATTCCTTTCGATGTTATAATCATCTCTATGTGGATGTCTCCCCGTACGTGTCGGAGCGCACGATACGAGGCACGGTACGTATAGTCGGACGGTCATTAAATGCAAGCTCAAAATGGAATTTTCGGACAAGAAAAAGGATAACTAGATGGTGCTGGAATCTCTGATTAACCAGAAAGTGATTAAAATAATGTTATTACCGTCTCGACAATCTTTTTTCGAACGCCTTATCATTCTCATACTTTGCAGATACTTTCTTCATATCATTACCTTCTATTCGATCCTAAATCCGTAGTTCTATTATTGTTTCGAGTATTTTTTAAGCGCAAAAAAAGTTATAAAAAAACATAAAAAAATCAATGTCTCCTGTTAACACACCCATAAAAAATTGAATCTTAATTTTTTTCGGAATCAGGTTCAAATAGAAACTTTATATGTGCCGAAGTTAAATTTTGAACCTTATTGATTTCGGATGAAAATTGTGGCCTCCAGAATGTACACAAGCACCGAGTTCCAATTGTGACGCTTCTTGTGCAGCAACCGATATCTTCTATGTTTCTCAATAAAAAAATCTGAAAATTGCACTATTTCTTCTGAAATATATGTACAAAATATCCAAAAAGTATAAATGTATTACATTCATTCATTGCCAAAAAAATCCCGAATATCGTTACAAAAACTACTTCCTAAACCTATTTTCCCCCTTAATACAACATCGTTAAAAATAACCTCGAGGATAGGAAAAACTAAATTTGTTCAAAAATTACGTGATGTAGGTACAAAACCATGGAATCTGTCTGTCTGTCGCCGTTGTCGTTGTCGTCTGTAAATCGGATAACTTTTGGAAGATTGATGGGATTATATTGTTCTTTGCACAATTTTTGGAAAAAAAGGTTTACCTCAGAAAGATCTACCAATTTGCGTTTTTCTATTCTTTCAAAAAACGCATAGTTTTTGTTTCAATCGTGAAAAACAACATTTGAAGAAAGGGTCCGGGTTGCTGCAAAAATATACGAGGTACGAAAAACAATTTGTGTAGGAAATTTCTTCATTTCAAAAAGATATACAAATTTAAATAATTATGAAAACAAGTGAATGGAAATACATCTGTTTTGTATCAATGCCTATTATGAATCGTAATATTATACGTGCATTGAAATACTATACATTTTCCAGGGTAGCTGCGAGTAAAGATTAATGCAAAATAAATAACAAACATGAAAATTATTATGAAAAATGAAAACGTCCTTCATTCTGCAAAACCTTGATAAAAATTCCTTGATAAACCTTGATAAACATTCTCGAATAGACAAACATTTCCCGAGAGGAGTCTAATACACTACTCACAAAAATTAGAAGAGATATAAAAAAAATTTCCAAATTTTCGGGCGATTTTCAACATGCGATAACTCGGAGAAAAATAGTCGTACGGTATATTACAAAGAGTTAAATTGTAACACCAAGTGTCTCCTCTTTAGATCTGGACTATAACATTTTTTGGAGTCAGTGTTTTCCAAGCAATCATCCAAAAACGTACGAAAAATTTTTTTTCAAAATTTTTGCTCATCTTGAAAATGGTCTGTGGGCTCCAAGAAACTTTTTTGTCATGCAAACAAAGAGTTTTCTTAGAAATTATGGTTATCTTTAATTTGAGCTTCAATTACGCTCCGTACAATGATTTCGCGCAGAGTTATTGTTGATCGAAGCAGAAAAGTCAATTTTAACTTTGACAATCAATTACTCGGGAATAAATGATGATACGGAAAGTAGAAGGAGGGCTTTGGAAACTGCAAAAAATTGCCTATGACATAAATTTAGTGGCTACTGAGAAAAATAAATTTTTCGAAGAGATATTATTGACTGAAAAAAATTGGAAATTTTTTAATACCGTGGGCAACTTTGCAGTCCCAATGTGTCCCTAAAAAGCACTGAAAATTGGGAAGCGCTGCGATTTTTTTTCAGTGTCCCGAAGTTCCGAATTCATCCTTCCTGTCAAAAACCACCGTAACAAGCAAATGTGCCTTTTTTATTCATTATTTCAACTTCGAAGTTTTTTTTTTACCAGTAATCCGTAATTTCTATGTTCAAAAGTATGAATTACCAACAAAAAAAGAAAATAAAATTCCTGAAAAAATTGCTTGTTTCATTGGTTTTTTACAGATAGAATAATGAGAAACCTCCGGGACACTAAGAAAAAAGATCGCAGCACTTCGCAACTTTGAGATTTCTTTGGTACACATACGGACTATAAAATTACAAAGGGTATCCTTCGTTCATCCGTTACATCCAGAGTTATACCGAAATTTCCTAATTTCCTAAAATTTGAAAATTTTCAACTTTTTTCAGTCAACAGTATCAGCTCGAAAAAAGTTTTTCACCATTCTTCCTTTGTAATTAATTCCTATAAATAGAAAAGTTACATTAAGATTGAAAAATTACAGACCATATCCTTCGTTCATATACTATATGCAAAGTTATACCAAAGTTTCCAAAACCCTACTTCTGTTTTTGGTGCGATCATTTGTTCCCGAGGAATTGATTGTCAAAGTTGAAATTGACTTTTCTGCTTTGATCAACGATAGCTCTGTGCCAAATCATCATACGGAGCTCAATAAAATCTCAAACTTAAGCTAATTATATATTCTGAAAAAAAATCTGTGTTCGCATGACGAAAAAAATTTCTTCAAGCCTACAGACCATTCTGAAGACGAGCGAAAATTTGGAAAAAAATTTTTTTGTTAGTTTTTGGATCATAACTTGAAAACTGTCAACGCTAAAAGATTTTACAGACCAGATCTGAAAAGAAGCTATTGGAATTACAATTCTTATTTTTGTAATATACCGTTCGACTATTTTTTTCCGAGTTATCGCATGTCGCAAAGACCCAAAAATTTGTATTCTTTTTTATACACTTCAGTTTTTGTGCGTATTGTATAATATCATAGCGTGAGATGATAGAGGAAAGAGAGAAGGGTGGGGGGGGGGCAAATATTATCAAAAAATGTATCATGTTCTACTGGAAGACCACTATAAGGTTAGTTAGAATGAACCCGGAATGTTTTTTCATGGTCATTCATAATTTTAAAGTACCGTTTGACATTCTGATTCAGGTGAACATTTATGCACTATATTTTATATGCTTCCCCCACCTTGTTAGACAAATGCTGTACTATTCATTGGCACAATCTCGAACCTCCGCGCGAATTTGAAGCAGTTGTGAGAGCGACGCGTGTCCGTGCGATTGTCGCGAAAAACGCAATCAAACGCGTATGAAAACGACAAAATGAACGATTCACTGCATAAATAAATAGAAAAATGTTAAGGAAAAAAGTCATTGTAAAAATCATTGACTGGATCATCTGAAAGGTGTGGATTCTTGTCCCATATGTTGGTAGCAATGCTTACTAATTCTAAAACCACTTGTTGATGCATGGACTTTGGATTCAAAAATATTTTTTAGAGAAAATATGAATTTTTGGAGAAAAGAAGATATATTTAATTGAGAGTGATATAGTTGAATCCATATTTGAATATAAAACAAACTTTGAACTGATTAAGTAAATTTTCAACCAAAGGGGTGAATTTTCAATTGCAATGATGAAGCAACAAATGATCAACAAATCAACAAATGATGATCAACGAAAAATGTGAACTTTTTCAGAAGAGGCTTCAACTTCGGAAGAAACAGTTAAATTTTGAAAGAAATAAAAGTTCAATTTTTCTGATTGATCCTCAAACAAAAGACATAAAAATCTTCAGCCAAAAAAGTTTTCACTAAGAAGAATTTTATGACTAAAAAGACGATTTTTCAATAAAATGAAGCAACTTTCAACCTACCAGTTGCATTTTTAACTTAAGATAATGAAATAACCAGAAATTGTGGAATTTCGCCAGAGAAAGAAAAAACAATTGTCTATCAAAATGATTGAACTTTAAGCCAAATAGTTCAATTTTCAACAAAAGAGATGAATTTGCAATTCAAAAAATTAATCTTGAACCGGAGAAGGTACATTACCAGTTATTAAAATTATTCTGGAAACGCACAAATTTCAAACAAAATAGTGAAATTTGCAACAAAAGACATAAAATCCCAATTTAAATGATGAATATTTAGCATTAGAAGTAAATTTCAACAAAAAGATTAACTGTCAGGAAAATAGTTGGATCTGCAACCAAAAACATAAAATTTCAACCATAGAGATGAAATTCCAACAGAAATGATGGATTCTCAGAAAAAAAGTCCATCTTCAAAGAAGCATTGGAATTCGTAACAAAGAAATCCATTTTTTCACATAAAACTAATTTCCCGTAGAAAATTTTTAAAAAAGTGTAGCAAAAAATTAATATTCCAAGTCTCTTTTCATTGAAACTTCATCTGTTCAGTTAAAAATTGAACTATTTAGTAAATAATTAGGTGTTATTTGTTAATAACTGATTCTCCACTTAAAACATCGGCTACTCCAGTTTTGCTCGAATGTTTATCTTCCTTTGTTATTCAAACAACTATTTTGATAGGAAATAATAACTATGGAATGAATTCCTATATGTGACTAGCAATATTATAAACCACCTGTTGATGCATGGAACTTGGAAAATACTTTTTCTTTTTTTAAGGAGACAACCTTTTTTTCTGTTCTCCAAATGTTTGGAGACAAACTTTTTTTTTGTTCTCCATTTGGAAAAAGCTCAATTTTATATTGGTAGTAATAAAGTAATCTCCGTAGAGGCTATTATGTTTGACACATAGCATAACCTTATCTTTATAATAATTGTTGCTTTTTCATCTATGGAAGTTGATTGCTATATTCCAACATTGAAAATTTATCAATTCAGGTCAGGAGGCGTCTTTTTTCCTGAAAAACTCAGCTGTTTTCTGTAAAAATTTCTTCTTTTTTCCTTTTGAAATTGGCTCAAAAAGTCGACATTTTGACAAACATTTTCATCTTTTTGATCAAAAACTTTTTTTTTCGAATACAACTACCTTATTTAAAATTTATTTATTGTGTTGAAAATTAATCTTTTTTGGTGTATAATAGATTTTTCTGTATGAAGATCCATTTTTTGTTTGGAAACTCCCTTTCTTGAAAACTCAACAATTTTGGTAGAAAATTAATTAATTTATTCATTAATTCATCTCTTTCGGTTGTGGATTCCCCTAATTGATTAAAATTTAACAGTTTTCAGGAAAAATGAACTATTTGGTTGGAAATTAAGTTTCTTGTTGAAAATCCATATTTTTGGTTGACACTCCAGCTATTCCGGTAGAATTTTCAAAAAAATTTTTTAAAAGTAAAATGTTCCCCAAATACTAAACTATTTAGTAGAAAATAATATTTTTTGTACAAAAATCTCATTTTTGATTTGCAAATTCCAGATTTTTTTTCAAAACTTGTCCTTTTGACTTGAGAGCTTAATAATTGTTCCTAAATATTGAATTATGCAGTAGGAAATGATCCTATTTGTTGGAAAATCCTATTTTTGAGTTGCAACTTCCACATTTTTGTATTATTCTCGTCTTTTTGACTTAAAAATGAACTTTTTCGAAAATCAATATTTTTCGTTGACACTTAACTATTCTAGTGGAATTTTCAGACAAATGTTTGGAAAGTAAAATATTTCCTGGATATTAAACTATTAGGTAGGGAATGGTATTTTTTCTTAGAAAAACCAATTGTTGAGTTGCAAATTCCACATTTTTGTACAAAACTCGTCTTTTCCACTTGAAAATCAACTTTTTTTTTTTTCATACTTTCGGTTGAAAATCCAACTATATTGGTAGCATTTTCAGAAAAATTTTGGAGAGGTAAAACATTCCCTGGACAATGAACTATTAAGTAGGAAATAGGATTCCTTTTTAAAAATCCTATTTTTGATTTGGAAATTCCACATATTTGTGTAAACCTCATTTTTTTGCCTGAAAATTAACTTGTCATTGGAAATTCATATTTTTGGTTAGTAGGAAATAAACTTTTTTGTTAAAAAATCTCATTTTTGATTTGCGAATTCCACATTCTTGTACAAAACTTATGTTTTTTGCTTGAAGATTCACTTGTTTTTGAAAATTCATACTTCTGGTTGAAAATCCAACTATATTGGTAGAATTTTCAGACAAATTTTGGAAAAGTAAAACATTTCCTGGATATAAATTATTAAGTACGAAATTATCTTTTTTGTTGAAAAATACTATTTTTGAGTTGCGAATTCCACATCTTTATAATAAACCATTATTTTAGCTTGCAAAACAACTATTTTTGAAAATTCATATTTTAGGTTCACAATTCAACTATTCCAGTAAAACATTTAGCTAGTGGGGCAAAAATCGAGCTATTTGTTCGAATGATGAAATAGGTATTCGATTGAAAATGTATGTAGTTGCCCATAAATTATATATATATATATATATTTGGGTTGAAAATTTAACTTTCCAGTGAAAATTTGTCTTTTCTTTTGAGAAATCCAACGGTTTGGTAGAAAGGTAACTTATTCG
>WSXT02243039.1:14874-30466 GCA_011762715.2 Neuroterus valhalla | reverse complement strand
AAAGTGGACCTTCCAGGTTGATTTGTGAGGGCAGCATCAAAATTGAAGTCACCAATACAAATCACGTGGTCTGCAACACAGCTTGTACGGACCAGAACCTCCTCCAAATCATTTTCCCATGAGGGACTCGAACGTGGACTCCTATATACCGCTACCATGCCAATGACTGTTTTTTTGAGGTGTATTGCTATTGCGCAGATATCTACTGATATATTATCATTTGGGACCACCCTGAGGGCATCAGAGTTATCAACTAACCGGTCAAAACGTAGGTTTTCTTTTATGTTAATAACCACCCCTCCTCCTCTCCGAGCTGCCAAGCTTCTACGATCTGTGCGTATCACGTTGAAACCTCCGATCGAAACTGCTGAACTAGAAATATCACGATGCAACCACGACTCGGAAATAGCTATGATATCTAAATTATATAAGTGAATTATATCTATTATATGATTTACCTTAGGTACAAGAGATCTGGCGTTGATATGCGCTATACGAAGAGGTACCAAACTACATATATTGGCTTCCGTTAAATTATAAGACGGGGGTGAGACATCAAATACTGTAGCCGAAGAACAAAGAGGATTAAAAGGAACGGACGACGGTATAAAAGAGGAGCTTAGTGAGCGATCAATTCTGACATTCGAGATATCGCGCGCAAAGGTAAACGGAGAAAAAATGGAAAAATTATTTGACATACCAGGTGCGTCTGCCACTCTGTCTTGCGAAAAGTTTTGTGATATCAAATCAGGTACGCTGACAGTAGTTGACTGATATGTTGAGGCCAGTCAGGACTGGCCGGGTGTCGCAGCTGGGCTTAGATGGTGTTTTAAAAAAGAGACGAGGTCTGCCTCCTCTGTGACCCTCACCGGTTTTGAAGCCTCCTTTTCGTTTCTGATCCAGACTGCTTTCCTGAAGATCCATGCTCTGCCCTCTAACCTCTCATCTTTTCCTTTACTGATTTCAGGCGTGAGTAAGTATCCACGGACTGATTTTGGTTCACGTGGATGGCTCCTTCTTCTAAGTTGGAATCGATTTCTTGGACCATGTTTTTGACTAATTTAAAACCTGTCAAAGCACCAATCTTCTCTACAATGCTCGAAATATCCTCATTAGCGGCCATTGGCAGCCCCGTGATGATTACTTCCCTGTCCCTAATAGAATTCTCCAAGCGGGATAATCTTGCTCCGTGTGAGGTTTTGATGTCTTTGATAGCTGCTTCCTGGATCAAATTGTCTTCCCTTACCTCTTTTTGGGAAGCCTCAACTTTTCTTAATCTAGAGCTCACCGACTCCATTTTGCCCAGCAAGAGGGTGTTTTGTTCGGTAACAGCTTTAAGTTGGGTCGAAAGAGAAGCTGCACCTACATTTTGCCTCTCCAAAGTTTCACTTGTTCTGGAGCCAGCTGCTTCTACTTTATTGAGACGGTCGCAAATGAGATCAAGTTTGGCTAAGATCATTGAGGAAACAACATCTGGAGCAGCAGTTGATTGTGTGATTGAGAGTGGAGATGGGAGTTGTTTGACAGCGATATCATCTGTTTGGCCATCTGTGCAGTGCTCTGCGGAGAACGTGTCCTTTCTGGTTGAACTCAACAGTGACTCATGTTCCCTGAGTAGAGTATCCTCCATGCCAGCCTTCCGAATGGAAATATCCGGAGCGACGAGGATGCTTTCGTCAATCGGGATGGAAGAGATCTTGGAAGCCTCATCAGCAAAGCTGAAACTAGAGTGACAGTGCCTGCAGACCGTTAGGGTTTTGTCCTTATGCATGATCTCGTAGAAAGCTGTGCATTTCGAATGGTAATCTTCGTTACAAGAAACGCAAAATATTGCAATTCTTTGTATTACATTCCCACATGTTCGACAGTTCGGCTTGAGGCTGGTATTTTTGAGGTCATGATGTGGCATTTTCAACAACTAGCTTATATGACCTCAGTGTTCAGTTGAAAGCAAGACGCCTTTAAGTAGGCAACCTAACCTACTCTCATGCCTAGAAAGTAGAACAGTAGCGATTTGGTCCTGCCACCGATTAGGAAGGAAGCTCCGTAGATGGCACCTTCACACAGACCACTAAACCTACACTCCTGCACACACCAAAAACGGAGCTGTAGGGGCCGTCAAACAGCAGCAAGCGTCCCAGCGAAAACAAGCCGTGACGTCACAGTGAACCCAAGCAAAACTCACCGAACTTATGATGCAAAATTATGAGAAAAAATGTGAACTCTACACTCCGTTACTCGGGCACTTGAACCGGAAGTACATGCATCCATTAAAACACTTAGATCACCAATAAAATATCCTATTTAGCCACTAGGAAAAATACAACATATGAGAGCCGACAAAACAGTTGCACCGCACAGTCCGCCACCTAGCGGCAATCTAGTTAGAAAGCAAATTGCTTTGTTCAAGTCATCTTTTTTGTTCGAAAGTTCAACTCTGTTTTTGAAAATTGATCCTTTTGGTAAAAAATTAATATTTGTGGTTGAAATTTCAACTATTGGGTTATGAATTCAGCTTTCCAAGCAAAAATGGATCCATTTTATTCCAAGTTTACTCATTCTGTTACAAGTCTAATTATTTTGTTTAAGTCATCTTCTTTTATCGTAAACTAAAATGTATTTCTGGAAAGTAGTCCTTATGATATCAAATTATTCTTTTATTTGATAATTCAACTACTGGGAAAAAAATTCAGCTGTTTAGGTCCATAAATTAGTTCATTGCGTTCGAAGTTCAATTATTTTGTGCAACATGGAATCATTTTGTTGAAGTTGTCAAAAATTCAAGTATGTTTTGGTAAGCTAGTGCTTTTGATGGAAATTTATTCCCTTTGGTTAAAAATTCAACTATTGATTTATAAATTCATTTGTTTACTTAAAAATTCATCAATCTTGTTAAAAGTTCAACTGTTTTGTTGGAAACAAAATTAATGTCTTGAAGTTATTTTTTTGTTCGGAACTTAAAATTTTTTTTTAACTTGATCCTTTTGGTGAATAATTAATCTTCTAGGTTGTAAACTCATCTATCTAGTCGAAAATTCAGCTGTTTAGTTTCAAATTCTCCTATTTGTTCATAGTTTGATTTTTTTGTTGTGAATTGGATTGTTTTTTTGAGACTATCTTTTTGAGTCGAAAATTTATATATCTATTTTGGAAACTAATAGTTTCAACAAAAACATTAATCTTCTTGTTTGAAAATTTGACTGTGCGGTTGAAAACTCATCCATTTTGTGAGTAGAAGGATTTTATATCAAAATTGTCTCCGAATATTCCGGAATAAAATATGAAATTTTTAACCAGGAAGAATGAAATATTAACAAATAATAGCTACATCTCCAGCCAAATGGATAAATCTTCAAATGGAACGGTTCAATTCTTGATTGAAAATTTTAATTTTCATCCAGGAAAATAAATTCTTAGAAAGAAAGAAAGACGGAATATAAATAAATTTCCATCCAAATAGTTTAATTTCCTGTTGAAATTCAATTTTCATATTTTTGAAAAGAAACGAACTAAAAAAACATTAAATAAAAAAAATCAATTTCGTAACGAAAATGGAGCAGTCGAGTTTTTCACTTTTCAGATTAATAAAAACGAAAAAACAAGGAATTATCCTCGGAAAATTTTTCAATTGGAATTCCAAATGAAACGATTCTAGTTTGAAGGAAAAATAGATGAATTCAACCAAAAAACTAATTTTAAACGAATCAGTTGAATTTTGAGTCAAGAGAGATAAGATATGAACCAAATTTTTGAAATTTCAAGTAAAAATCATAATTGTCCTCAAAATAGTTGTATTTTGAACCGCAAGTATAAATTGCAAATATAAAAGGTTATTTTTAACCAACTAAGTGAATAAACAACTATAATTGTAAACTTCTAATGAAAAAAAGAAATTTTATTAAGACAGTTACATCTAAAAAAAAAGAATTACTTCCCATCAAAATGGTCACATTTGGATGAAAATAATTATATTTGGGAATGAATAATGGATTTTCAATCAAATGAATGAATCATCAATAGGGGAGGGGGGGGGGGGGGTCATTTTTAATTTCAAAATTCGATTCAAATGGTTATATAATTGATTAAATATTTAGTGAAACATATTTTATTTGCTCAGAAAACAAAGTTTCAATTGGGTAATTAATTATCCACGTAAAAGGACCAGCCAATAGAATATCCAGTCAAGAGAAGAAAACTAAAAACCAGATTGTTGAAATCAAGAAAAAAAGGTGCATTTTTTACATGAGAGTTCAATTTTCAACAGTCAAGTAGGAATTTAAAAATAAAAGTAAATTTCCCTCCAGATAATCCAATAATCTACTAGAAAAGTTCAATTTCAAACCTCAAAAAAAGAGTTTTAAACGAAACAGTATTTTGAACTGAATGACAAAATTTCAAATTGAAAAGTATGAGTCATCAACCAATAATAATTTTATTCCCAACCAAATAGATGAATCTTCAAATGTGAGAGTTTAATTCCAAATTTGGAAATTCGATTTGCGACCCACGAGATGGATTTTTCACAGAAAAATACAGAATTGCAATGATATACATAAATTTTCATCGAAGGAGTTCAATTCCCCATTCGAAAAATTCATTTTGTCTCAAAAACATGTTTCAAGAGATTCTTCAATTTCAAATCTCCAAAATTGATTTTAAAAAAAAAAGATTCTTCAAAATTGAATTGTTCCATGAAAATCATGAGAAATTACATCATTTTAACTGCATACTTTCTAATTGTATAAATCTTAAATTGTAAAGGATGACGACATCAAATTACAAATTGTCAAAATTGAAGAATTTTCAAATCTGAATATTCAAAATTGAACTATTCCGAAAAAGATTTCGAATGACGTCATTTTGTACTGTGGACTTTCCTGAATAATACATCTTCAATTTTAAAACTCAAAAATTGAAAAAATTTCATTTGAAATATGCGAAATTTGAACTACACAAATAAAAATTCCAAATTGTATAATTTTCTATTTCAAAGATTAAATATTGATGAGTCTCGAATTGTTAATTTTCAATATAGACCATATTCCAAAAATATGTTCGAAATCATTTAATTTTAAGCTATGAACATCCAAAATTGAGCAAGCTGACGATTTCAATCTACATCAAATTGTACGAAAAGTGTCAAGCGATATTTTTCCTATTAAAAATTATTATTTGATACAATAAAACAACAATAGGCTCTTTCTGCATTTCAATATTTTATTTGTTTATTTCCTTTACCGCAAACAACTAAAAATGGATTTCCTATCTTGAGTTGGAATTTGTAAACTTTGAATTTGTAAACACAAAATTTTTTTTCAGTCAAAAACACTCCCCTTAACTTCTTCAAATCTGTACAGCAGTCGTAGTTTGATTAATAAAAATTCCTAAATTGTTGCAAAAGCAATCAAAATGATTGATTGTCGTAAAAGATAATTTTCTACTTTATTTGGAAAAAAGACGAATTGGGGCCTCTTCTTACTGTTACTGAAAAAAATGTAACTAGTCACCAATTGGTTACTTATTTTCAAATTCAACTTCTTTACGTCTATCTTACAAAAAAAAAACTAACTACGGTATCTAAAATTTAAAAATGGGTTTTCAACCCAATTGAACTTTTAACAAAAACAGTTAAATTCCACAAAAAGAACGGATTTTTAACACACCATTTGAAATTTTAGCCAACAGAAAAAAATATAAACTAGATTGGTGAAATTTTAAATCAAGAATTCGAATTTTTAACCAAAAAATTATATTTTCGATCAGCAAGTATAAATTTTTCAATGAAAAAGGTCGTTTCCAACCAAATAATTGAATAATATACTAAACTAGTTGGATTCCTTACCAGATAAGACGAATTTTCAATAAAAATATTAGATTTTCATGTTTCGTCTCATAACACAAGAAATTAAACGCGCGCGACTGAAGATAGTTACTTATGAAAATGAATAAAATTATTTTCGAGCGTGGTTGTTGATCAAGTCAAGATAAATGCAATACAACAATGAGTTTCAATTTTAAAAAAATGAAAAGAAGAAGGATTAATAGACTGGAGAAATTTTTTTATAAGAAAACATAGTTGGCCAAAATATGTGGAATCCGGGTCAGATGATGGCTAACCAGGTTAATGGCGAATAATGATTTCCATGAGAGAGCAAATGTGCGTCAGAAATTCTCTTTTTTTTCAGTATTTTTTTTTCCATGAACGATAGATCGCAATTTTGAGATTTAAGATGTTACAGGCTCGGTTATAGGTAGTACGACTGGACCTTCACAATGATCGAGGGCAAGGTCGACTTTTGGTTAGTCAGTTCAAGGAATTTAGCATGAATTATATCTAAGATAAGAAAAAATTCAATCTGATGTAAAAAATTGGAATAATAGTTGAATCTTCGAAAAATTGAATCGCGATTTGAATTCTAAATCCAAAAAGACGAATTTTCAATAAGTCAGTAGAACTTCCGTCAAGAAAAGATCACTCGAAGAAAAAATTGTGGTTTCCAACACAAAAGATGTACTTTCATCTAGATAAGTTCTTAAACAAAGGCAATAATTTTTAAAATCCAAAATAATAGCATTTTAACAAAAATGTTCAATTTCAATCAATACAGATGAATTTTCAATTCGGGAGAACGAATTTTCGACCGAAGTATGTGATTCTAACAAAATATTTCGATATTAAACAAATGTATCAACCTTTAGACAAAATAGGTGAATATTCAACTAGAGAGATCGATTTTCGACCAAAAACTTGAGTTTTCAACAAAGTAGAATAATTATTCATTAAAAGGACCAGATTTCAAAAAATTATTTGAAAATCTGACTTGAAAATTCGACTTCAACAAATTAATTTGATTTTCAACAGAATAGTTGATTTCCCAACAAAATAGAGAAATTTCGGAATAAACAGCTCAAATTATTACAAAATATTTCAATTTTAACCTAGAAGTATGCACATTTCATGAGGACCAATTACGGAAAACACAGTTGAATCTTTGACTAGCTTCCAAGAAACATTTTTGAATTTACGATTCAGAAAAATGACTTCAACCAAATTATTTGATTTACAAAGCAATAATCAAACTCTGAAAGAAAGGACGAATTTTTCTGAAGAGGAATTTTCAATCGAATAGTTGAATTTCCAACCAAGGAGATTAAGATTCTATCAAGAGGACTAATTTCCGAAGACTAATGTGAATTGACAAACAAAAAAAGATTTCTTCAGGAAAATGGTTTATTTCTCAACAGAAGGATTACACTTTAAACAAAAAATAAAGTTCCAACCAAATAGCTGAATCTATGACCCAATAGTGGAATTTCCAATCAACAAACTTAATTTTACACCAAAAGAAATTTTCAAAAATCTAGTTTGATTTCCGACCAAAGGAGATTTCTTCAGATTTGTAAACAAATTTTCAGTAGTTGATGTTCTCTTTTTCCAAGTTTTTCATCTGCTGAAAATCAAAGAAAAGGAAAAGTTTCAATTTAAACAGTTGAATGACATCAGGTGTATCTTTTGCATTCAAATATACACAAATCGAATATTCGGTTCTTGTTAATATAATCTTCTTCTATAATTGGTTTGTTTGCTTCTTTCCACTCGTTAAAAAGTAGAGGAGATTGAATTTTCTACCTTCAGAGAATGAATAATCAACACAATACATGGATTAACATTTCTTTCAAATTTTCAACTGTTTAAGAATGACTTGAGTTGATTGAGAATTGAATTGAATTGAATGAGAGGAATTTTCAACAATAAAAGATGGAATGTAGAAAATTCCATGATTGCTCTTTTCTTAGAGTTTCAACTTCTGAAAATAGAAGATTCTTTTTTATCGACTGAATCTCCACTGCTTTTGGATTCTATTCTGCAAGAAATCGAAGGAAGCTTAATATTGCAGAAAGATCGAATTTCAAGAGTTCGAATAATAATTGCTGAATTTTCAATTTGGAAAGATGAGATTTCTACACAAACGATTTCTACCTTAAGGAATGAATTATCAACAAGATAAATAAATTTATCTTCTTTTCAAATTTTCAACTGTTGAAGAATGAATTGAATTGACTGAGAGTTGGATTTAATTTAATTCAAATTATTTTAATGAGTTAAATTTGCAACAATAAAAGATTGAATGTTGAACATTTAATTTTATTGTAGAATCCGCTATGTTCTTGAAGTTTCAACTGTTGAAAGTAGAATATTTAAATGAATCTCCCTTCCTTTTGATTCTCTTCTGCAAGAAATTGAAAGGCCTTGAATTGAATTGAATCTATTTTGTTGGAAATCTAGTTATTATGAGCTTGAAATTCATACTTTTTGGTTGAAAATTTCATAATTCATTTCGAAATATTCCGAAACAATTTCGATAAAAAAGCATTCTACCCTTCGAAAATGTAACTTTTTTATTGAAGTTTCGTCTGATCCTGTTCGGGATTCAACCAATTAAGATTTCTCAATTATTTGGTTGGAATTAACCTTCTTCTTGGAAATTCGTATGTGCTAGTTGAAAATTTAACTGTTTTGTTTAAAAAAATCTAATTTTAAACTGGAAACAATGGATTCGTTCAAATTCGATTTATTAGTTGAATTGAACTGTTTTTCTTTTAAACGAGGAAAGTTTAGTTTGGAATCCCAATTAACACATTTCGCAATGACAACTCTTTTTTTCATATTGATGATCAATTTAACAATTGAAAATTTGACTGTTCCATTCTTGTTTGAAAAATTAAGGTATTTTTTTTAATTGATGTTTTCTGTTGTCAGATCGTTTTTTTTTTTTTTTTGGTCAAGAATTTTAAAAAATTTTCAATTTTCTAGATTTTCTTCCCTGAAACATAATTTATCACTTTTTTTAACTGACAATCTATCTATTTGGATAAAAATTTATGTGATTCATCGAAACGCCTTCGTCACTGAAAAAATGTACCTCCTCCCTCACAAATCATATTTTCAAATTGAAAATTGAACTCTTTCATTCGATGAGTCATCAATTTGGTCGAAAACCACCTATTTTTGCAAATTTTTATCTACGAGATGAAAATTTTACTTTTTCGCAGAAACTTCCAATTTTTCACTTGAAATTTCAACAATCTCATTATAAATTTAAGAATTCAGATTTCGACTGTTCCATTCTTGTTCGGAAAATTCACCTTTTTTAGGTTGAATATTTATGTATCTTGTTAAAGAGTTCATGTTCTTTTGTTGAAAATTCGCTTGAAATTTTATTTTTTTGGTTATAACTCGACAATCGTGTTCGGAAACCATGCTTCTTTGTTGAAAACTCAACTGTTTAATTGAAAATTTGTTTTTCGTTTTTGAAAAAAAAATGTTCCTTGTAATCTCAACTTATTTCTATCAAATCGGCCTTTCTGGTCTAAAAGTGCAACTGTTTGATTGAAAATCAGTTCGTTTTTGTTAGGGATTTAACTATTTTTTTGGAAATTTAACTACTTCGTTGAAGGTGAGACTATTTTGGTGAAAATTCATTTTTTGTTGTTGTTGATCCATCATCTCAGTTGAAAATGCATCTCATAATAAAAGATTTTGTTAGTTAATTGCAAATCCGTTTTATGTTCTATTTTTGGTTAAAAAATTATCTTCTCCCAACAAAAACTGAACTATTTTATTGAAAACTCATTTTTTTAGTTCAAATCGAAAAATTATGTAGAAAGGTCATCCTTTTTGGTCGAAAATCTGTCCTTTCTGGTTGAAAATAACCTTTTCATAACGCCTCTATGGAAAACTCGATTTTCAGTGCTCGTAGAGCGTGTTGAAACGCAAAGCTCCAACCCTAGGGTTGAAACCTTCGAAGTTTCAACCCTAGAGCTGAAACTAGTCGACTCTTTCTCTCTTAGATCGTCGTTCCGAGGGAGATAGAGCTACTGCGATAGGTAGTCTTTTAGGTAACTAGTCTTTCTGAGTTGAAAAATTAATGATTTCCTTTAAAATTTGACAATTTTGATAGAAAATCATCCGGTTCAAAATTCAACTCTTCCATTGAAAATTGGTCTTTTTAGGTTTAAAATTAAACTATTCAGGAAACAAAGTCTAATATTTGGTTCAAAATTAGTGTTTTTGTTGTGAACTTCTATTAACAGGGTAAAAATTAAATTGTTTCATGGAAAATTTTCATTTGAAGCTTACAATTCCAGCAATATGATTGATATTTTTTCTATCTTGTCCGAGAGTTCAACTGGTATTTTGAATTAGTTCAATCCAACTATTCTTACATGGTAATAAAATCGCTTCGTTTCGAATAATAATCAACACATTTTCCAATGAGTTTTCTTCTTTTTACGTCGATAATTAATCAACCAATTGGAAATATGTTATGGACAAATGTGATACAAAATCATTCAATGCGGTTTATAATTACACTCTTTTACCGAAAATCAGTCTTCCAGGTTGGAAATTTTTACATTATTTTTTTCGAAATTTGACAATTTTGATATGAAATTATTGTATCCTCTTTGGAATCCAATTTTTTTGGAAAAGTTAGTCTTTTTGAGCTGGAAATTCGATGTTCTTCTAAAAATTACAAATTGCAATAGAAGTAGTTCAAAATTAACTTTTTAGTTCGAAATCCATACTTGCGAGTTGAGATTGAACTTGTTTAGTTGAAATTAGTTATTTTTTATTGAACTCAACTGTTTTTTATTGAAAGATAAAATCTGTTCATCACAAATACCAATTAATACGTTTTTCGAAGATCAATTTTATTCTCGCGTTGATGATTCATTTAACAACTAAAAATTGAAATGTTTTGAAATTTTGTTGGTTCGATTAGAAAATCATCCGTTTTTGTTCAAGAAACAAGTGTATTTTTGAAAAATTTTCTCTCTCAGGTAAAAAAGGGGATTCAACAATTTTTGTGGAGTTGAAACTATTTAGGTTCCTTTTTTGGAATTCGAAAATTTCCTTTTTTGGTTACAGATTTATTATTTTAAATAGAAGATTTCACAATTCAATCGCAAATTCGTTTTATTCGTTGTTCAAAATCTCTTCCTTTATTTGAATATTTAACTGTTCTTTTCACTTAAAAAAATTTCTTTTCTCAATGAGAACTGGAATATTTGGATGGAAATTCATCTGTTTGGTTGAGAATACAACTATTATTGGTTTGTAATTTATTTTTTGTAGTGAAGAATTTTTCTTTACTTTTAATCATTTGGTTCAAAACTCAACAATTGTGATATGCACTCATTTCATTCGGTGTAAAATTACAACATTTCTCTGGAAATTATTTTTTCCGGGTTAAAAATATTATTATTTTATTCAAAATTCGACAATTTTATCAGGAAAATTTTTCTATTCAGTTCAAAATTCAGTTCCTTCTAAGAAACAAGTCTTTTGGTTTCAGGAATTCAATCATCTTTTCCAAAAATCATCAATTTTGATAGAAAATCCTTCCTGTTCGGTTCAAAATTCAACTTTTCTATTGAAAATTTGTCTTTTCAAGTTGAAAATTTAACTATCCAGAAGAAAAAGTCTATTATTTGGTTTGAAACTAACTTTTTTTATTGTAAACTTATATTTTTATGGTTTTAATTTAACTATTTTTTATAAAATTTACGTTTTTTGTTCAAAATTTTAATAATCTGGTTAATTGTTTTCCTTCCATCTCTGAGAATTCAACTCTCTTGTTGAAATTTGATTTTGCGGTTCGATTTAACTGTTATTTTCTTAAAGTAGGAACTTTTTTCGTTGAAAAACTAGAATGTACCATTTCTTTTGAAAATTCATATTTTTTGTTTGATGTCATTTTTTTTAATTTACATACTAACTGTTCCATTTCTGGTTGGAAATTGATCGTCCTAAGTTCAATATTGCCGATTTGAGTGAAAAATTGTTGATTTCTTTTTTTTTTCAAATCTCCTTAGTAGACATTTGCCCTTCTTGATTTAAAATTCAAAGGTTTTGTTAAAAATTCATCTTCTTTGGTTGAGTTCAAATTTTGTTGATATACAACCAAAAAAACTTTTTTATACTTTTGTTGAAATTTACATGGTTTATTCGAAGGTCCAAAGATATGGTTAAAATTTGTTTTCTTTAGTTAAAAAGTCATCTACTTTGTTGAAGATCTGTCGTTTCAGTATTGAATTGATCTTTTCGTTTAAAAATTCATGTTCTTGTTTGAAAATTTATACCTCTCCAAGAAGACCTGGATTTTTAGTAGAAAATTTATTTTTTCATACCGAATTTCTGCTAATTGATTAATAATATTCTTATTCCGTGTGAGAATTTTCTTCAAAAATTCATCGTTTCCAGTAAGTTGTATATTCAACCACTTAGTTGAACTTCTTTGTTAAAATTATATTTTTTCCGTTTATGATTTTTTATGTTAGTTAGAAATTTATCACCTTGGTTTAAAATTTAACAATTTTGTTGAAAATTTGTTTTTTTCCTTTCGAAAATTCATTTTCCAACCGAAAATGTAACTATTCCGCTTTCAGTCAAATGTTTATATTTCTCGGTAAAAGATTTATAGGCTTGGTTTCGAAATTAATTTCTTTTGGAATGAAAATTCGAATGTCTGGTTAAAAATGCATTTATCATATTAGAATTTAAACTTTTCTTGTACTTTTGTTGATATTTGTAACATTAAAAATTACTAGAAGCGTAATAATAATGATGAAAATTATTCATTCCTTTCAAAAAGTTATCTACTGATCACTGCAAATAAATTCTTATTTAAAAAATTGTAATTAAAAATTATGATTTGAATAATTCACCCAATTCAAGTCATCAATCATTAGTCAGGGATATCGTCTTTGATCAGACGGAAGCTGGAAGGAAGGAAAATCTTTTATCCGGTTCAACAACTTTTCTTAAACGTTTAAAAGTTGACATTCCTTCTAAGTTTGAAATTAAGAATTCAAGGCACGGATTGAGAAATGATGGTCAAAATGTGCGTCAATCTGTCCGAGTTTTTTGAAGCCTCTTTGAATAATTTATTTATGGAAATAGATAACTTGAAATGTAGAAAATAAGAATTTGAACATTTGAATGATTTTTAAAGGTAGTATTCAAAGGGAACTCAACACCGTTTTTGTTGTATTTGTATCTTCTGCTCTAGTCCGTTAAAGATGATAAATCATAGTCAAATTGTGATTACCGCTATGTTTAGTCAGTATTTTAATGACCAAAACCAGTTTTCATCACCGAACTCGAAATTTTTGCTATTTAGAACTTAAGAAATTCAAACAAAGTTGTCTACTTAGTTATTTATAAAATAGTAATGATTGAAAAAGACTAAAATCTCACACTTATTGTAAGTTATATTAATCACTCAAATTATTATGAATTTACCGGACTTTTGTGAGTCAAAATTTTCAAGAAAGTCTTTTGATTTCATGGTCTTCAGTTTCAAATGTTATAAACATGTTTAACAATGTTATAACAATGTTCCTAAACATTAGTGATGGAAGAAAAAATTTTCGTTGAAGAAAACCTTTTATTATAGGTAAATAATGTCTTCCTAACGATTTGCTATGAAACTCTAATTTCTGAAATAGTTCAGACTTTTGAAGGAAAGAGAAAAATAAAATCATTGTCAAAAACTTAGAATATCTCAGTTTTCAAATTCTATTTTCTCAGAATTTGAGAAGAAATCAGGATCACTTTGAGTTTCTTTGAAAGATATTTAGAAGTTTCAAACATCCTTGAAAATAACTTAAAACTGTGAGGTGACAAATCGACTGCAAAGCGTTAACCTACTTCTGACTTCAAGATAATTCAGGATATTCCAGATACATCAAGATACTTTAAATACTTGAGAATACTTCAGACCATTCTAAGATATTCAAAGTACTCGTGGGATATTTCAGAAACTTCCAGATCCTCCGTTTACTTTAAGGTATTTTGAGGTACTCCAAGTTATTTCAAGAGATTTAAAATACTGCAGGATACTTCAGAATATTTCCAGATACTTAAGGTACTTCAGGATATTCCCAAATACTTCAGAATAATATTGAGGTTTCAAAGTACTTCTGGGTATATAAAGATATTTGATGATATGTATTTAGAGATACTTCGGGATTTTTCAAGTACTTCCGGATCCTTCATATACTTCAAAATATCACGAGATGCTTCAGGATCTTTCAAGGTACTTTAAGGTATTTCAAGGTACTTCGAGATAGTTCAAGATATTGAAAATACTGCAGGGTATTTCATAATATTCCAAGTTATTCAAGGTACTTCAGGATATTTCCAAATATTTCAGAATAATAATAGAGTTTAAATACTTCTGGGTATTTCAAGATATTTGATGGTATTTAGAGATACTTTAGGATATTTCAAATACTTCTGGATCTTCCATATACTTCAAAATATTACGAGATACTTCAGGATATTCCATGATATTTCAAGGCACTTTGAAGTATTTCAAGGTACTTCGAGATATTTCGAGATATTACAAATACTGCAGGGTACTTTACAATATTCCAAGGAATCCAAGGTACGTCAGGATATTTCCAAATACTTCAGATTAATATTAGGGTTTCAAAATACTTCTGAGTGTTTCAAGATATTTGATGGTATTTAGAGATACTTTAGGATATTTCCAATACTTCCGGATCCTTCATATACTTCAAAATATCACGAGATACTTCAAGCTTTTCCATGATATTTCAAGGCACTTTAAAGTATTTCAAGATACTTCAAGATATTTCAAGATATTTAAAATACTGCAGGGTACTTCACAATATTCCGAGGTATCCAAGGTATTTCAGGATATTTCCAAATACTTCAGATTAATATTAGGATTTCAAAATACTTCTGGGTGTTTCAAGATATTTGATGGTGTTTAGAGATACTTTAGGATATTTCAAATATTCTGGATCCTTCATATACTTCAGAATATCAAGAGGTACTTCAGGCTATTCCATGATATTTTAAGGCACTTTAAGGTATTTCAAGGTACTTCGTGATATTTTAAGATATTTGAAATACTGCAGGGTACTTCAGAATATACCAAGATATCCAAGGTACTTCAGGATATTTCGAAATTCTCCAGATTTTATTAGGGTTTAAATACTTCTGGGTATTTCAAGATATTTGACGGTATTTTGAGATACTTTAGGATATTTCAAATACTCCTCGATCCTTCATATACTTCAAAATATCACGAGGTACTTCAGGGTATTCCATGATATTTTAGGGCACTTTAAGGTATTTTAAGGTACTTCGTGATATTTTAAGATATTTAACATACTGCAGGGTACTCCAGAATATTCCAAGATATCCAAGGTACTTCAGGATATTTCCAAATACTTCAGACTAATATTAGGGTTTCAAAATACTTCTGTGTATGTCAAGATATTTGACGGTATTTAGAGATACTTAGGGATATTTCAAATACTTCTCGATCCTTCATATACTTCCAAATTTCACGAGGTACTTCAGGATATTCCATGATATTTCAAGGCTTTTTGGGGTATTTCAAGGTTCTTCGAGATAATTCAAGATATTTAAAATACTGCAGGGTACTTCACAATATTCCAAGCTATCCAAGGTACTTCAGGATATTTCCAAATACTTCAGATTGATATTAGGGTTTCAAAATACTTCTGAGTGTTTCAAGATATTTGATGGTAT
>WSXT02243028.1:0-15499 GCA_011762715.2 Neuroterus valhalla | reverse complement strand
TATACACACATATAATTCGAAGAATCTGCTCACTTGGAATAAGCACAACGTTTGGAAATTTCAGGTAAAACGTATACTTGCTTCATACTAACTCTTTTCGTAGAGCAATACATTTTGAAGAAGTTGCTCAAAAGATTAGGAAGTAATTACTTTCGGCAAATTGCGCACATTCAATATGTTTGAATAAAAGGAAACAATAATTTGGTATGTAAATTTATATACTTGCAAGAGCCACTTTCTTGTATGGTATCGGAAAAGCATTATGATCCCTAAATTCGTTTTATTGCACATGGACATCAAGTTTTTTCCACCTGAAATGAGTCCTGAATAATTTTTTTTTTCTGGAATGTACACATATTCTTCTTGTCTGCAAAAAACAAAGGAAAAGGAGTGAATGAAGGAAATGTACCAATTCAAGATTTGCATATCCATCCACTCAGCCACATTTTTTTCAAGTTTCGTATTCAGTTCTACTTCCTCCTACACGCATTCCATTCTGGGTGCCAGAACCTTGAAGCCTCATCGATTCAGAAGAGCATGTTTACGTATCCGTTCCTTAGGGAATGTCCATAAATACGTTACGCTAAAATCTCAAAATTTCGCGACTTGTCTTTCTGTTCATAACGCTACCAGAACAATTTTACTTTTTCCTGTCTTCAACGTTACTCAGCGCCTGTTGAAAAAAAGTAGAAAATAGGTCAAAAAATATATAACTAGAGGGGACCTGTGAAGGACACAAAACATCGCGAAGCCGCAGCCAAAACTCGAATCCAAACTCGACTCCGATGGAGGCCAGTAGCAGCAGATAAATTATAAACAAGCCGCAACGTCTACAGGTTCCTCCTAAGCCTCATGATCAGGATGAGATGGATGCAACCTTTTGTGCGGATCTCTTGGAGGAGTCCGACCTTTGGACCATCACTTATTCAGTTTATGATGCGGCTAGAGCTTTGGATCAGTAAAATCATAGGTCCAAGCCAACGATATATTAAAGGACCAAAAAGCACTTGCATCAACTAAAGGAGAAGATTGGCTGTGCTAGAAATGAAACTCCATCATCGACACATTCAAAACGAAAAAGCCGCTGACCATTAAGCAGCACATTGTTGACAAAATATGAGTGCTGTCCGACGCATGGAGGAGAACACGAAAGGAGGTGGTAAATCCCCCTCTATTTGCCAAAAACCACCTCAATCCGTGGGAGCCGAAAGATTTTGGAGATAGATTCATGAAGTGAAACACCCATTGAATGGAGGAATTGAGAACATCATACATCTCAAAGAGCTGTGCGATAACATCATAAAATCCATAACACCATTCTACCAATCACTGCCGCGGAGGTAAAGAAGCATTAAGGTGCAGGAAGTACTTCTCCACTGCTGTTCAAGATTATATTAGGAACTTTTCGTGGAAGAAGTCTACCTCTGCACGCCAACATCTGGCCCCGATCTTCACCTCATATTTGAAGTCGGAGATGCCTATTCCACTGTGGCTGGTATTGGAACCCACTGTACTCCTACCGAAGAAAGGTTTATTGGCCAACATAAAAAAATTTAGACCAGAAACTTGTCTAAATACAATGTATGAGATCTTCACAGCTATCCTGAATAACAGGATTGTTCATTTTCATATCAACCTATTAACTGTCTGTTGAAAAGCTTGAAGGTTCATCCACACATAGTGGGATAAGGTTACTCACATATTTAACATGGATAACTTGAAGATCTATGCTTATGGAAAACTGAACTGATAAAAAACTGAAATTTGGAACCAAAACTTTGGATATTACAAAATATGTATTGATAACATCAAACGACAAGGAAGGTGCTTATCATTTTCTTTATATCTTCCATGTAAGCGAAATGCGAAGTGCATATTACGTAACATTAAACAGAGAAAGGGAAGCTTAATTTTTGTTGAGTCAATAAATGAGTTCCATAAACTCCTAATTAAAATATAGCGTTAAGTAATACGAAGCCCTCCCTTCTGTCATAACAGTACGTAATACGTGAACACATTCCCTGGATAATCATCCTTAGCATATTCCACAAATCTACTAGCTACCGCCCATAATATTTTACAACAATTAGTTTGTAGTTTGCAGTCCATCTTCTTGAAAAAATGCAGATCTTTGTTTTACTCTCCGCCTGTATGGCTTCCCTTGATTTTACAAGTAAGTGCATATAATATTAATATTGAGGCAGTAATTATTTTTAAGAATTTTCTGCGCATGTAGGAGAAAGCGCCAAACACGAAAATTAATTTCATGTAATCAATGTGTCTGTAATCAATACTGTTTGATCTTCCTTAATGTTTTATTTTTCGTCCAAGCTTGTTGAGTTCAGTTTCCTCAGTCATAACTATCGAAAGATGAATTCGTATAAGATCTTTAGTTTCGAGGATTCCGTTAGGTTGAGGAACAGGAACCGGTGGAAAAACTTGACTAGCAAATTTTTCTGTGCAAGTTTGTGAGATGAGTCATATTTTCTAGCATCCAAACAAGATAAGGGCAACTTTTTACGTAGATATGATAGATTTTTTTGTCCTGAGTTTTTCACTTTCCAGATCAAATGTTGAGGTGGACGCGAGCGTTTTAGATCAATATCCGGCTGCAGGCGGTAAGGGTTTAAGAGATTAAAATCCCACAGGCTTCGGTACATCAGGCATTGCTTGGAGGCTTATTATTACACAAATAAAACGAGCTGCCTAACCCGAATTTACGGTACTGCGGGAATTTCTGGACGTGTCTCTTATTCGTTACTGGTATATTACAGAATTTCACATATAACAAGTCTCATCAGTATAACGCATAATAAACTGGGAAACGCATTTTCATCCTAGGTTTGGAAATCGAATTTCTGATCTCCCACACAGAGCATTCCTGGTATCTATCATCAGTCACAGATGAATTTTTGTAATGCAGTCAAGTAAACTGTTTTGGGCCTCGAAAACATCGAAAAGATGAAGTTTTAGGCTGTAACATGTTTGCAGAATGGGTATGAATATTCTTGAAAACATTAGACTTGGGCGATGAAATACTGAGAATTGTAGCCGTGGCAAAGATAACGTTGTATCAACGGAAAATCTTTTTTTTTCAATCTTTCGTCAGAACTTTCATCATTTTTTATGTACTCTGTTCAATGACAAAGTTTATTCTTTGATATGTGTATGATACGAAAAGAAAAACACATTTTTGGGTAGGAATCTCTTTTCATACACGAAACACAGTTTTGAATAGAAGCATATTGTGATCAAGCGTTGTTTCTACCAAGGCTTTAAATATAAGCTCAAAATATTCAATACGGGCGTGCAATTTAACTTTTTTTATTCAAACGGGTTTTGCTATGTTCATAAATTCACATAACAGAACAGGGAAGTTTTCATCTTTGGTATTAAACTATGTACTTGGGTACATACAGGTGAGTTAGGATGCCTCATAAAATCTCTTCTTCAAGTTTTGGCAAAAACTTACATTGGAAATTTCTTTCCTCAAGTAACAAAATGATCTCCTATTGTCACTCGAATAAATAAACATATATCAAGAGGTCACTATGTAGTTTTTCAAGCCTGCATAGTCTGTGATGCCGGAAATCCTCAGAGCTTCCGCACCTTCCACAGCATGTTTCGCGAAACCATGCCGTCAATCATTTGTAAAGAAGAGATGTTCGTGGAACCCTTTCTCGACTGCTGGAAGAAAAAGCTGCAGACGAAGATCAGGAAGCGACATTAGGTCCAGATCCTGAAACAAGGCTTCCCCTAAGTAACGATGCCGATTTCAGGACAAGGAGAAACATAATTATTACTGATTCCCCCTAAGCCCTTTGATCAGGATGAGAAGGATGCAACCCTTTGCGAAGGATCTCTTGGAGAAATCCGAAAGCACTAGAAGAGCATTGGATCATTCAAATCGGAGGTACAAGCAAACGATATATGGAATAACCAAAAAGCGCTTGCATCAACTGGAAGAGGAGATTGGCTGGGCTTGAATTGAGAATTCATCATCACACGTTCAAAATGTCAAAGCCGCTAACTATGAAGCAGCACATTGTTGACTAAATATGGGCACTGCCCGACGCAAGGAGGAGAACACAAAGGGGGAGGTATAGGGCAGGAGAAATCAGGGATTTCTCGGGATCTTAATCAAAGGGAGAAATTTATAAAGTGCAACAGCTACTGGATGGAGGGACTGAGAACATTATATATTTCTAGGAGCTATGCGGTAGCATCATAACATCCATAATACCATTCCACCAATGACTGCCACAGAGGTGCAAGAAGCATCAAGAGGCACCAAGGAATCCCCCGCTGCTGGTCCAGATTGAATTACGAACTTATGGTGGCTCTCTTCTATATATTATACATTTTCAACGCACTTTCTATGTGACAATTATTGTTGACGCACTCTCTTCGTGATATTTTAAAAACAAAACAAAAATTTTAACGACCGTTGATCACACACATATGAATATAAGCAAATGTCTCTAATTTCACGAGAAAATACATTTTGATAAACTGATGAAGTCCGGCGTCAACGGACAAAACATGTTTTAACATTTTAAGTTTGAACAAATAAACGGCTAGTAGACAAAAACGGAGAAGATCTTGAATTATGGGGGAAGGAGTTTGCTTATGTACGCCAACATCTGAACGTGAATCAGCAAGAGGTCGAACTACCAGAAAGCTTTCGGTTGAACTTCTTACAGACCTATCATCTATCCGTCGAAAAGCTTGAAGGTTCATCTACATATGGTGGGATGCATAGGGAGATGTATGCCCGTTTGAAGAACCAGATTTACCATTTGCGGTAAAAAAACATCGTGTGACAACTGATAGCGTCACTTTCAAGAAGAGCGTCTTTCATGGTGCCACAGTGAGCCCTCTTCTCTCCTGCATAACACTATTGCCACTGTCTCTCCCACTTCGCCGTTCTCGTTAGTACCTCTGCGGAAGAACTAAGGATAGTGAGCATAAGATTACTCATATATTTAACATGGATAACTTGAAGATCTATGCTTATGGAGAAGAGCATCTGTAGAATGCTTTAAGGATCGTCGGGGGGCACACACGAGAAATTGGCATAGACTTTGGATTGGACAAGTGTGCGAAGGAAGATTCATCTGGAAAGAGGATAAATTCTAGGCTTATCTGATGACCCTGAGCTTATGGGCAGAAGAAGTATCAGGCACCTTAGAACTGGAGAGATCTACAAATAACTAGACGTACGGGAGTTTCGCATTGAAGATATAACATCAGTAGGAGAGGTTTTCCGAAGCAGATATAAGCACCTTCTTTGACAGATTTGGTCCAACTAACTCTCGGCCTTGAACAAGATATATTCGACTTATATGCTTGCCTTTCGCGTTCTACTATATTCTTTAGGGGTGCTTCCATGGACAAAGAACGAGCTCAAGGCCTTTGACATACTACGCGCAAGGTAATGCATATGAAGGGAAGCTTGCGTATCAACTGGTCCGTGCCATGCTTATGCATGGTAGGCGTTCACGGACTTCTTAATCTCTAATGCCTTTAAAACCAAATTATTCTGATCATGGTCTATATTGATGCGAGCGGTAAAAATCATCTCCTGGAATTTGTCAGGAATCACGAAATAGTTGCAAGAGGAACGTTCTTTTACAAAGTTGCAGAGCAGGCGACTGAGACCCTTGACCTGAATCGTAACATCAGAGGTGAGGACAGCGCATTGCTCCATCAAGATGCCTCACTTCTAAAAGCACAGGTTAAGAAAGCGGAGGCAAAAATTTTCCTAAAACAACATGAAGACAAGATGATGAACGGAATCTTTTACAAAATTGAAGAAGATCAATCCTTGTCACATGAGTCAACGTTTGATTTTCTTGAATCATCTGGACTTAATTTAGGAATAGAGACTTCTTTTGTGCGTGTCAGGACGGTGTGATTTCCACCTTACCATATCGCAGCAGCATATTCCGTCGAGTAGATCCCACTGGCAGGCGCAGGGTGTGTTATGAACTCCCTGAGCATCTTTGGCACAAACCATTGACTTGTCCTCATTACGTGGGAACGGAGACAATGTACAGGAACAATGCGGCCCCAAGAGTGCTTTACTACCATCTTTGTTTCTCCTATAGCGTTGTCCACGACCCTGACCCGCTATACGCTCCAAGGAAGATAGAGTCAATCATCGTTGAGAACGAGGATTGCCGGATTCACTGAAACTACAGGATCTCGACAATAGTCCCTATTTAACACACAAGACCTGACATTTTACTCCTTGACAAACGGGAAGGAACTATGTTCGTGACCAAATTCTCGATCCCGGGTGACTATAACATCACAGGCAAGGGAATTGATAAGAAACAGAAGTATAACAAGTGGCCCTATAACGCGTGGTGAGTGTATTGTGATTTTCCCTTACACTTGTATGAAAATTAAAGTATGGCTAAACGAAAACTTTTCCAACATTGTATTAAGTGACGCATGTAACAGTTGATTCATTTTGAAGAAGTTGCTAAGTTTAACAAGTTATTATTTTCGACAAATTGTGTATACTTTTAATACCTTTTTACATTTTTTTTAAGTTCTACCAGGAATAAGCCCTGAATACTATTTTTCCTTGAAATGTTACACATATTTTTTTAGCGAGCAGAAAATTCATAAATCTCTTCTTCTTCCTTACAAAACTAGATGCAGTGATGAGAGCAAATAAAGGACGCGCACCAGCCCGACATATGCATATTCATCCACTCAGCCACGTTTTTTTTCAAGTTGTTGGTACTGGCCAGCAAGTTTTGTGTTCAGTTCTAGTTCCTTCTGATCACATTCCATTCTGGATGTCAGAACCTTATAGTCAGATTAATTCAGAAGAGCAAGTTTACGTATCCGTTCCTGATGGGCGTCGTCCCTCTGAAGTCAATCGTTTCATTGGAAATCTCCAAGAGCTAACTTTTGAAACTGCTCCTCGACAATACATCTGTTACATAAAAACGAACGAAACTGTTTACAGAGCCGATGTTGGGACTCGAATATCATACTTAAGAACAGAAGGACTTCCAGCCATTTATTTGCGAACACCAAGAGCTTCCAACATCGTCTTGGGAGGGTTTATACGTCCATGGGGCGGTCCTGTTCCTACGTGGGTTATCTAAAAAAACAAGGTATCAAGAACTGTCGATATCAACCAATTTATTACGGAATTTTACGTAAAGGTATACATTGTTTAAGCGCAGTGGATTGTATCTTTTCCCCATGTTTTTAACATACATAGTCTATATTTTGTCTGCATATTTTCACATGTATTATTGAAACTACTGTCAATACCACCAAAAACTATAATACTACCCTATAAAACTATATGCATTTCTACTTTCTAGGTTTTAGAACGTCTAAAACAGATACTGAAATCATATCAACTGCTCTATACAATATAGAATCAAGTCCAGTATCGTAGATTCTGACATCAAGACTTTTGATGTTAAGATAAAAAAACATATTATTCTGCAGATATTCATTGTCAGTAGATATAAAAAATGACAAAGTATCATATAAATTAACCTTTGCAAAATATATCAACGAACAAGCGAAGGTTACTGGCAATGATGGTAGTTGTCACAATACAGGAACAAAATACAGTTCAAATTCAAGGCGCTTCAGTAAAAACTTCCGATTCCGGTTGTGTAAATGCTAGTGCATGGGGAATTTTGCCTCAGCTCACCCTTGGCGATCTCTACATAGTTGGAAAGAGGGCAAGATAGAGATTAAATGATTGAGGCAATAATACCTATGAATTGAACTTCTTACGCGGGCTAGTTGCTTTGCTCGATGTATATGGAGATGCTTGAGGGCGAGTTGAGACGAAATTCCTTCTTCACTAGCATTTGCACAACCCGCATTGGAAGTTGTCACTAAAGCGCCTTAAATTCCAACTGTATTTTGTTCCTATACTGCGATAGCAGGCATCAGTTACAGCAACCTTTGCTTGTTTGTTGGTGTATTTTGTCAAGGTTAATTTATGTATAGCTCTGTGATTTTCTTTCACTTCGTAAATTTTCATTTTTCACACATCCTTCTTCTATAAGCTCTATATAAATTTATCTATTTTCAACAAACAATAAGTATTTTTTCACTATAGCTTAATAAGCATTCAGACCAGTATGAGTCCTTGAACAGGCGGTAAATCACTCCCTTGATTCAATAGCAATTCCTCGTCAGAGTTTAAAACATTCTTCCATGTAATTTCAGAAAACTGTAGCATGGTTCGGCATACACGGAAAACTCCATATTGCTGTA
Source organism: Neuroterus valhalla (assembly GCA_011762715.2). Classification (NCBI taxonomy): domain Eukaryota; kingdom Metazoa; phylum Arthropoda; class Insecta; order Hymenoptera; family Cynipidae; genus Neuroterus; species Neuroterus valhalla. Next base: position 7,231 of record WSXT02243028.1, on the reverse strand, counting down.
GGAGCAATATACGTATCTCTACGGTAGCCACAAACAGTGTATCGCTCTAAGACCTACAGGGTAGAGCTGCGACAGCGTCACGGTGGCGTTGCTATTGCTACCTGCGCCGGTTAATTTTCGCATAGCCTCAAATCTTGCCTAATTTGACATGCTAAAGTTTGATAAAGTAAAACTAAATATAACTTTAGTGTAAAATAGATGCATGAGTGGAAAGAAATCGAAAAAATGGGGATTCGACAAATATAATGATTTGTTTAAGGGTAAGTATCCAATAACTGTCAAAGTGCATGTGCCCTTCTTATAGCTGGGATCCATATGCAGTGTATCGCTATAGTGTCGAAGTGTGTCGCTCTCACAGCGACACAGCGTGTTTGATAGTACACAGTAAAAAAAAAGTCTTGTTTTTGTTACAGCTTGTTTTCGGTGAACCTTGTCTGCCTGTGTAGTGCATAAGTCTGTCCTCCTTCCTCGTGGCTAACTTCAATTACACCTTGAAACAAGCCCACTTTTGACCTTGAATCAAGACTTTTTTTTCTGTGTAGGTGCAGCGCTGTCAGAGCGCTTCGTGTAAACTTCCGACCCGTGTTGACAACGACAAAGTACCCCTGTGACCACTCTAATATAGCTACCCTAGCAATATGGAGTTTTCCGTGTATAATTGAAACTCCTAAATGTAGTAAACAGTGTCAGTCATAGGATCTGAACTTAGAAAAGCTGTTGCTTATCCACTCACGAACACATTTTTTAAGTGCACGAAAATAAATAATCTTTCATTCTTTATACATACAGCGATAAATATTAATAGAGGTAAACCCGCAACAAAAATATAGGACATTACCCAGTCGAACATTATGTTATTCCTAACGGAAGTGGCACTCATGACCAAATTAGAGGTTCTAGTCTCCAATATTTGCTGCGTTTCTGTCTCCTGTTCAAATTGAAATCAGAATTTCATTGAATCATTTCATTGAGGATGTGCAATATCGAAATTTGAGTATCCATATTGAAGAACCCCCATGTTGTATATAAACAAACGAAACTGTTTTAGGAGCATATCTTTTGCCTGAGATACTGATCATTTTTGTGCGAGTTCCAGTTAATCACACTATTTTGTGAGAACTATAGATATTACAAAAATTTTATAGAGAAGCTGGTTTGAAATGCCTATTTCGGAATTACAAAAGAATAATGCCAAAGAATTCAGAATACCAATTAAAAATTTATTTGAAGGTTGGTCAGACTGCAATAAAGCATGTACTCTCGAATCTGAATTAGTGGAAGTTTTAAGAATTAAGTTGGTACTTGAATTTGACTAAGGAAGTAGTAATATTTTTACTTTTCACTGAAAAAGAATATAACAAAAATCACAATTTTATTTTACTAAAGTCAATCAGAGGAGATATTAGTATATTGTTCAGGAAGTTTCGGTTATAGTAATAAATAATTAGTGAACCTATTTTTTGAAGCATGCGTTTAAGGAATGATTCAAATCGTCAATAAAGAGGGTAAAATAGATTCGAACCACTACCAATTTTACTACCAAATTAGTAAATACATGAACTAACGAAATCCGTTGTTTTCCACTTATAATTAGTCAGGGTGGCGATTTGGCGGACGATTTTAAATTAACATTTAAACATTCATTTTCATTTATGACGCTCATCGTAAATATCCTTTTATACAACAGATCAAACTTACAACTGAAAAAATCAATTACCGATAACAAAATAGAAACATATATACAACAAAATAGTTCATTTTTCAACAAAAGTGATTAATTCTTACAAAATATTATGAGTCTTCAACTGGAACAGGTAAATTTCGAACCAAGAAGATGAATTTCCAACTAAAATTATAAATATTTGAAGAGAGCACTTTAATTTTCAACCATGAAGGTAGAAGGTCAATGTTCAATCAAAAAGAATGATTTCCAAATAGAAAGATTGACTTCATAGCAAAAGATACAATATTTCAACAAAATAGTTGAATTCCGAATGGAAAAAAAAATTATTTTAACTCAAAATTTTAACTAAAACGAAGAATCTTCCTCGGAAAAAATTGGATTCTCAAACAGATAAATCAATTTTTACGAAACAAGATGAATTATTGTCAACCGAAATTTGAATGCTCAAATGTTCAAATCAAAAAAACATTTATGCTAAATTTTCAGTTTAAAAATTACTCATAACAATAAAAACTAACTTTCAACAAAAAAAGCTATCTTTTAAAAAAATTGTTGCATTTTGTTGCATTTTGATTTCAAGCCAAGAAAACAAATTTGAACTGAAAAAATTAATCTTCAAGTAGAATAAATGAATTTTTTACCAAAAATTAATTTCCAACCAAAAAATACAGCTTTTCAACAAAATGGTTGAATTTTCAACTGTAAAAATAATCATTTCCAACCAAAAAGTGGAATAATAACAATTTTGGCTTTAAAAATTAATTTTCTTCAACACATGCATGAAAACCACGGGTTTTCGAGCGTGTGAAGCGAGTCAAAGGTTGCTGTTTTCAGAGCAGGGAAAAAAACTGGGGAAAAACTCCTAGCAGGGGAAGAAACTCCAGCTGAAGGGAAAGAAACTCGAAACCCCGTGTTTTCATGCATTTGTTGAAGAAAATATCGTATGCAGCTAGGGATAGACGCGTTTTTTGTCTCTGTCTATCCCTAGGTGCATAATATGCTATTCTAACTAGATGAATTTTCGACCAAGATAATAAATATTCAACTGTTCAAATTGAATGGTTGACCGTAAAGAATAATTTTTGAATAATTGAAGAGAATTAACTTTCGAAGAAAAAGATCATTCTCTTCCAAAATATCTTTTTTTCAACAAAATATGTGGATTTTCAACGAAATTATTGGATTTTAAATTCAACAACAAATCCAATCCAAATTGTTAAATTTTTAACTAGAAAAGATCAATTTTCCAGTCAAGATGAAACAAATAAATTTTCATTTGAAGAAATTATTTTCCAGGTTAAATGATGAATCCTCAAATGTAATGAATATATTTTATGCGGAAGAGATGAATTTTCAACCATAAAGAATAATTTCCGACAAAAAGGCGAATTTTCTACGTAGTGAAGAAATTCTCAAAGAAATAGTTCAATTTCTAAATTCAAAAATCGATGTTCAACTAAATACTTGAATTCTCGCCGCAAAAAGATGAATGAATTTTTAAAGAAGTAGTTATATTTTTAACCAGAGGTGAATTTTGAATTAAATAAAGCCATTCGACGGCCGCTAACAATAAGGCTCTATCTCAGCGATCAAAGCAACAAGGTTCTATCTTTTTCAAAATTCAAAAAGGTACTATTTCGTCGGCCAATTCAGAAAGGTTCTTTCTCGGCGGTCAATGCAAAAAGGTTATATCTCGGCGCCCGATCCAAAAAAGTTCTATTTCAGTTTTCCGTGCTTCTATTATTCTATGATTCCGACAGCTCGGATAGAACCTTGTTGCGAGGAACGCTGAGATAGAACCTTTTTGCATCGGACGCCGAGATAGAACCTTTTTTAATTTTGATAAAGATAGTATCTTGTTGCTATGATCGCTGAGATAGAACCTTATTATTAGCGTCCGTCGAATTAAAAAAAATTGATTAAAAACAAAACGATTTAACCTTTAATTAGTTAGTTGATCACTTAACTTGAATGAGTTTCTTCATTTAAAATTAAGAAGAGGGGACTTTCAAATGGGCCACATTTTGAAAGAGAAGAGCGTTTTTTTTTAAATACTTCACTTTCAAATCCGAATTATAATTTTAATATTGTAAGCTAAAAAATCTCAAGGAGCAACAAATTCGCACAAGGTTTTTCTTAAAATAGAAAAAATGAGAAATTCTTTTTCTCATGAAGAGTACATGTATATAAAAAATCCAGAATCAGACTAAAGGAAATTTACATGCGTAAAATCAAATGATGAGATCTCTTTCTCATATTCCCGGTTTTTTATATGGGTTCCCGGTCATTCCCCGGTTTTCAGCGGTCAAAAAAATTCACGGTTTCCTGGTCAAGTCACCACCCTGTTAGTGAACCTTTTCAATTGGTTTAGCTAAAAATCTTAGGGTATCTAATCTTGGCAAGCAAAAAAAAGTGAAGACTAATCCAATTTTTTATGGGTGTACACAAATCTCAAAAGAGTCATTTAAAAAAAAAACGCGCTCGGAAGAATGTTGTCGAAAACAACGAAGTCGAGACGGTAATAACATTATTTTAATCAGTTACTGGTTCATCAGCGATTCCAGCGCCATATAGTTATCCTTCTTTCTGTTCACAAATTTCATTTTGATCTTGCATTTCATGACCGTCCGACTTAACGTACCGCGTGGTCTGACACGTACGGGGAGACATCTACAAAAAAGATCATAACACCGGGCCAAATTGAAATTTTTAATTGAAACTGCGGGAAAATATTCTTCAATGGTTTTACCAACATTTCATGAAATATAAAAAAGATTTTTTGAATCGTCTAAACCTATTTTCCCCCTTAATTGAAGTACTTGACACTTTTGGCATGAGTAATGTAATTGCAATTATTCATGAATGGCAAATCGAACGTCTTGCGCGTAAACAATCTATCGTCCAGGTACGCATGTAGCCGGGGCCACAGGTGGGCTCAACACGAGTACTTAGTATGACTACAGGCACTGATTACGCAGAGAGTATACGAACTGTAAGTAGGTATGCGAGTACATTACTCGGCGCACGATGCAGCAATCGGTGGGAGCGCGGGAGTCGAATCTAATTAAATATAATTAGCTGCGATTTACATAGATAGTCGATGGAGACCGGACGCAGTGATAACCGCGATAACGACTCGGCACAGCGATACGAGGGACGATTATTATTGTTGCTAGCCGGCTGGCTGCGGCTGCTACTATACGAACACCCGGGCAGACATTGGCCCAATCAGAGCGAATTCTTGTTTAGTTCCAGTAGCTTAAGCTTTTGCCCAAATTCTTGTGGCAGAGGATCCTGTCCTACAGTATTCGAGCATTCAACTTCATTTCTTCAAATTAGTGCATTCAAAATTTCCTTGAAATTCCTAGAGTATTCTCTTATGTTATTGAATATTTATAGAAAGTGTTCGTTTTCAGTTAACCGAATTTTATCTTCGAATGTGCGTTATATCTTCAATCAAAAGTAGTTTCAAATGTTTTCGGTACTCAATTTACTATATTGGTTTGAGCAGAATTTTGAAAATGTAAAACAATTCATGCAGCCAAGCTTGTTTCATTTGTCATATGAAATTATTATTATAAGAAAATAAGAAGATCCATATTTCATTGATTTTCGTAATGGGTTGTTATCAAGATATGAAACGGTTTCTGCTGGAGTTATTTTCGAAATTATTTCACACGTCTCTTGCAGATATTTTCTGTCAATTGATACTAAAGTATTTTATTCGATTGAGCAATTAGCTATATTAATTGAAACTGACTTAATTGAAGCGGTCCTCTCAGTCCATGAATTATATGGTTTCCTAACTTCAAAAATTGTATTTTGACGTAATTCAAAATGTGGCAACGCAAATCATACTCTATAAGACACAAACTAGAATCATAATTTTCAAAACTGACTTTCCCGTAAATCAATCCCGCTGGGGGGGAGGGGGGGGGGCTTTCCAGCAGAAAACTTCCCTTTTATAATATATTTCGAATTAAGTTCAAAAAATTCAACTACCTAGCCACGCACGACCCTCCTTAACAAAATATAAATATTTCTGAGCCAACTAGCTTATTGTTCACAGTGAAAAAGGTAGTTCTCTGTACACGAGATTAGAACCATCTTTGATACTTACAAGTTTTGTTTCGATAAATTATACTATGCTATATTTGCTAGTACCGTAATAAACTAGGGCTAAGTGGCGCATTGGTGGGAAAAGCGGCGCACACATAATTCTGTATAAAAGATGCAATAATTTTAATTTTAGGTTTTCAATTGAAGTTTCCAGAACTAATGCTCCATCAATGTTGCGTTTGAAAAAACCTGAAGATGTTTTGTTATTACAGAGGCACTTTTTTATTCAGTTCATTCAATTTATCAGAAAATAACCTGTAGTAGTTTGAGACAGTTATTCCACAGTGTGTCTACCCGATTCCAGGTATTTCTAAATTTTTCCAGGTTGGGCCATTTAAGTGTGAAATACGAAATTTTGGAACGCCCCTCCACCATCAGAGTATTATCTAAGAATTATAAAACCCCAGTTTTTTTACACATTTCAATGTTTTAATAATAATTATATGAATTGAGAAAAAAGTATAACAGATGATAAGAGAGGGAAATCGTAACTCTATTTCAAAGTAATATTTATTTAATATGTTATACTCTAAGGGTATTAATACGAAACACAGTTGAACAGTTATGGAATAAATTCTCTTTGTTTGCGAACGAAACGTCTATAAATAAATAACGTTGGTAACAAAAAATGTAAATATTTTTATCTACACTTTGTTATGAGTATCTTTTGATTTCTACAATTTTTTCTTCGAGTGCAATGGCTTCTTTTTCTACTGGTTCCAAAATTTTCCTGCGCTTTGCTTCTAGTTCTTTTATCTCCAAAGCTTTTCGTTTTTTTCCCTCTTTTTCTTGAATGTTTGTAACTTCTTTCAACCTTCGCTGTTTGTTAGCCTCGTTCCAGCTTGCATGCGCAGTTCGAACGCTATGAATAAGACTTTTGGAAACTTTTTAATTCTCCACACCACCCATGTTCAAGATAGAATCATAAACTTGACGTCTGACTATGACTGACTCTTCGTACATATTTTCAAAAACACATTCAGAATTCACAGGAAATCCAAGCTCAACTTCAGCATTCCCATGTGAAAAAGAATACATAATTTTATACCCAGCATGTTGTTTTTATATAATTCTCCCCAACATTCCCTCTCCAGAGAATATAACCCTTCTGTAATATATCGTGGATAAAACAAATTTCAGTCTCCATTAAATCTTATACTGTCCTTAATTCAACAAATATTCACATTTTCATAATAAACCTTCGTTTCAATAAACGAAAGAATCGTCATAGATTGAAATTCCATTGAAATGATAAGAATCGAAACGAAGTTTTTGTGCCGAAAACGCGATGTGGCTCTCTGCGATCTTTCATTGGCAAGTAAAACATCCACCGCGGTCAAAAAGGCACTGCTGTGTCAAAACAAACATGGCTGCCTATGGGATTCGGCATGCATATGATTAGCATTAGTCTCCTCTTTTTTATTCAAG
>WSXT02243017.1:0-15500 GCA_011762715.2 Neuroterus valhalla | reverse complement strand
ACATATATTTGTCAGTAATGCTTACGGGTATTTCATGTTAGTGTTACGACTAAATCCTGTAACAGTTACAGATTCTACTTACAAGAATTTTATGTAATGAGTACTGAAATTCTATGCTGTCACTATATTAACATAGGAAATCTGTAATAGTTACAGCGAGATGAGAATATCCGTTTGGTACATATGTAGGTACAGTTTCTGGCATAAAATACACAAGAGGGAGAGGATCAAGCGGGATGCCTGCCGTATAATACTGTTTGTTTATGGTCGGCTCGCTACTCGATTTTTCGCCGTAATGGACGTACGTGTCCTGACAAACGACCCAACGTGATTTTTTTTTGAGGACATGAACGTGCGCGCATCACGTTTATCATTCCACTATACTCTATAGATATGCGAGTGCGTATACTTCTGATTTTTTTAAGAGTCCATTTTCCGAATAATTGCTTTCGTTTTTAACTTCATATTTGGTAGAAGCACCCGACATTCATTCAAACGTTTGAATAGAGTAAAACTTATTATTGCAACAGTAGCTTTGGATGAATGTCGGATGGATGATGCAAATTCAACTTATAAACCACTTTATTGTTCGAACATTCAAAATTGGAAATTCATGGCTTTGAAAGGCAGACCAATTCTACGAGAAAGAGGATGGTCGCTAAAATAATATCGAATATTGCATATTTTTTTATGGTACCTTTTTTAAATATTATTGAAGCATCCTTAATTTATCTTTTAGTGTTTCATATGAGCGTTCACCAGGCCCAAGGTTGCCTTCAAGACTCAAAGGAATATTTATAGTCTTTTCCGGGTTTTCGAAAATGTTTCCTGGTCATTGGGATTCAAACCTTCGTCGAATCTCAACAATGTATTGTTGAAATCGTTCAAAACAAAAGATTGAACAATTTCCAACTCAAAGGATCAATACTGTATAAATCCGAAACTTTCAAAATTATGTATAAAACTAACATAAAAAAAAATTTCAAGTGATGAATTTCTGAAGAGGTAGCCATAAAAATCAAATCATTTTTATTCATAGAGGTTCAGCAAGAGTGGAATAATTCTAATTGGAGATTCTTGTTCCGAGTTTATTCAAACTTACAGTGTCAAAAACCAAGCAAAAAATTTAACAGTTTTAATTCATATGACAATCAAAATTCGAGGGATTGAAAATTGTATAGATATCAAGATTTGAAAATTCTACAGTAATTCTACTCTCATCTATATTTACTAATTTCTCCTTTGCATAACCTCTCCGGAGTGCGGGGCGGGAATCGAACCCACAACCAGACGAAATGGGTCCAAAGCTCATGCCTTAGCCCCCACGACCAACTGACCTCCCATTTTCATTTCCATCTGTTCACTGAGCAGGAAAATTATAATAAAAGCAAAATAAAAATTGCAGTGTTTGAATAATTAAACTTGTAGGCAATTCACTTCTTGGTATTTCGAAAAAAGTGTATCATTTTGTTATCAAATAGCAACATCCTAAAATCCATACCTATTTATTATTGAAAAAAATCCAAAAAAGGTAGAAAAAGCATGCATTTTTTTCAGGCTGGGTAAAACTTTGTACTTCCGGGTATACTAGACGAAAATTGGCATTTTCAATAACCTAAAATATATGTGGTCTTTGTCCTTAAAAGGATCATTTTTCAATACTTGACTTGAGAATATTGAATTTGTAAGGATTGAAATGCCAAAAATTAGAACTATTATTACGTCTAATGAGAAATGGAATTTTCCGGAATCTAGAAGGGCTCAGATGGAAGTTGTTTTATTTCAAACATTACATATTTTTGACGTTATTAATTATAAATTCTTCAACTACTGGAGCCTTCATTTCTGAATTCATATACAAGTTCAAACAATTTACATTTGCAACCGAGCAACTTGGTATATTTTTATATGAAAGCATTCACGAATTATTATGATAAAATTCTAGCCCAAAAAATTGAGCAATTCCAAAATTAATTTTTAAATTCCAGACATTTCAAAACGTTCCCGTCCAATTGCGCATTATTGAATATGATACAAAGTAACATTTGAAGTAATTGGATTTTTTTCTGTCAAATTGAGAATCAAAACATTCCCGATCTTGACAAACCTGCCCACAGTGGGAAAAAAGCACTTTTTTGGGACAAAAATCAGCCGACTCCTCAATTTTCAAGGGATCAGGGCTTTTTTTTTAAAATACTCATGAAGAATCGTACTTTAACGTGGAGGTGCACGTTTTTTGAATTTGTTATTGAATAATTTGTTATATAACTTTAAATATGCAATTAGTTATATTTGTGATATTTACCTAGCCCCATTCATCGATATTTCTTCACAAAGGTATAGAATTAGTAAAGTTACTTTTTCTGAAGAAAAATGTAACTTGTAGATGAATATCCTGGATTTTGTTAATTGTTATAAACAAATTAATGGATGTAACTGTTAACTGTTGCATTTTTGGATGTCGAATGTATTACTCACATAGATTTTGTTATGAAAATATGGAGAAACCATTTTTGACTGCGGCAAAGCACTAAATAAGAATTATAGTTCATACTTTAAACAATTTTTAGAAACGAATTCACAGATTTGGCATACCTATGCTTCGAAAAATTTCCTATTCTGTGGGATCATTTATTTTCATCTGAAGAAGAATAGTATACATTTGAGTTTCAGGAGACAACATTTGTCATTGTTATAAACGATTTTCACAAACAAATTAGCTGATTATAGTGTCACTCTCATTAGTTATATAGCTATAAAACTTTATCACATAGCAATAATTAGGCTTCTCTACCAAACGTCGAGGTTGCAGCCATGAAAGAGGTTTCTTTTTTTACTTTTTTTATACATTTTATAATCAGTTAGTTTGTTTGTAAAAAATGTTTATAACAATGACGAATGTCGTTTCGTGAAACTCTAATGTATACTATTCTTCTTCTTCAGATGAAAATAAGTGATTCCACAGAAAAGAACAATTTCCAAAGCACAGATATGCCAAATAAGTGAATTTGTTTGTAAAAATGGTTTATAACAATAATTATTGTTGTTGGATGAAAGTCAGTTGTGCACAAATTCTATTCTTTAGATAGAAAGAAATGATTCCGCATAAAAGACAAATTTTTTATTCATATACATATATAATAAGTGAATTTCTTTACACAAATTGATTATAAAAATGACGAATGTTGTTTTATGGAACTCTAATGTGTAATATTCTTGTTCTTCAGATGAAAATACATGATTCAACAGAAAAGAAAAATTTTCGATGCACAGATATGCCGAATAAGTGGACTTGTTCATAAGAATTGTTTATAGCAATGACAAATGTTTTTTATGGAACTCTATTGTGTAATAGTCTTGATCTTCAGACGAAAATAAATGATTCCATAGAAACGAAAAATTTTCGATGCATAGATATGCCAAATAGGTGAATTTGTTTGTAAAAATTGTTTCAATTAACTTGTTTATAACAATTAATAAAATGCAGGATATTCATCAACAAGTTACATTTTTATTCAGAAAAAGTAACTTTACTAAATCTACACCTTTGTGAAGAAATATCGATGAATAGGGCTAAGTAAATATCGCAAATATAACCAATTGCAAATTTAAAGTTAAGTAACAAATTATTCAATTAAAATTCAAAAAACGTGCACCTCTACGTCAAAGTACGATTCTTCATGAGTATAAAAAAAAAGCTCTGATCCGTTGGAAATTGAGGAGTCAGCTGATTTTTGTCCCAAAAAAGTGCTTTTTCCCACTGTGCGGCCGTTTACCAGTTTTCTGGTCCTGTGATGAATCTTAAGTTTGCAACCTTTATGGTAAAGAAAAATCAAAAATATCCTTACCTAAATTCTAACGCACGACTTTAGTAGAGCTTGATACCAAGTGACTGTAAAAAAAGTTTCATCCTCCAAGCTGACGGGGAAATCAGTTAATTTTAATCCATAAGTGTCCAAAATCGATAAAAAATCCCAAAATGTCTTCAACGCTTCTACCTAAAATCTTAAACATTGATTTCGTAGATTTTGATGGGAAATAATTGCAAAAAAAGTTTCATTTTCTCATCTGCCGGGCAAGACTGTCATTTTCAACCCCAAATAATATCAAGAATCGGAACAAAAAATTACAAAACGTGTTCAAAGCTTCTTACCTAAAATTTGAAACATGAATTTTGTAAATTTGGATGGTAAAAAACTGTAAAAAAAGTTTTGATTTTTTCGTTTACTATAAACGTTGCAAACTTCAGTTTTATGTCCTATGGCCATCCTGAGGCTGTCCTGAAAGCTAAACAGCGCTCCTGATTATCAAAACCTGTACAATATTCTATCGCTTCTCACTTTAGCATCAAAATACTTACACAGAGAATATGAAATACACGCTTTGTAGTTTTCTTAACGCGCTGAAAAGCGTTGAAAGTGTAGTATCGACCTTCTAAAAGTCACTAAATCCTAAGCGATATCATTCTGTTTGTTCGTAAAGTTCGCCAAAGCGCGCTTAATCGCGTTGTGGAACGCGAGGTGTTGAACAATCAGGTGCAAAGAAGTTTCTATTGGATTAGTATCCTTGGAAGCAAAGAGGAAACGTGCAAACAGTAGACCAATGTTGGTTCAAAGGGGTGGAAAAAAGAAAGCAAAAATCGTGGAGCTTGACTCTGCATCGACTTATTTTGCTTCAAGCGAGGGAAGGTCTACTGCCATTTGAAGGGAAAAGCCAGTGAAAAAAGGAAAAGAAAAAAGATAAACGGGAAGATAAACGGAAAGCCGAGAAAGGTGGAAGTTTAATTTTGCACGAGTATCGGCCGCGGTGCTCCACTGTTTAAAGCGTCATTGCATCTAGGACACTAAATCATAAGATATTAGAGGGTGTACAGCCGTCCTTTCCTTTCCTTTCCTTCCCATGCCCCGATCCTAGCACCTCGCGGCCCCGCTGAGGATAGAACCAATTTTTCTCTTGGCTGTCGCCGCGAGTTACGAAGAAATGAAGCCGTTCTGTTCACAGTCTCTAGCTTTTTCCAAAGTCGCGAGTTTCTTGTCTCAAACCACTGTGGCAATCCCGTGTCATCCTCTTGAAAAGAAAATTTGCTCTGACCCATTGTCTTTTTCGCATTTCCACTATTTTTCACCTGTTCCTTCAGTTACCTTCTGCTCTCACATCGTTATGGAGAGAAAGGTGCGAAAATGGAAATTTCTTGTTTAGAATTCAGGCTACACGAAGAAACTTTTAAATCAATATACATACAGGTTATTTTATAATGACAGTGGCAGAGGATTTGCACTCTAAGAAATCAGATCAGTGCAGTTCAAATTGGTTTGAATTTCGATCGAGACGAGGAAATTCTTTTGCACCCGAGATGTGAGAGAAACGCATCACATTACTTCGAGAAGAGAAGATTAGATCAGACGATTCTGAGCGACTGGGTGGATTAAAAGGAACGTAAGAGTGCGATGGAAAATAGCGATTTCAAATCAAAGTCCTTCATTCGGTCTTGGATAAAAATAACGGATTTCCAATGGATAGAAATTGTGGGAGAAGGAACAAAGGTAAAGAGAAGGCTCCAAAAATAGGAGAATGAGGGACTCGCCATCTATCGTAATTCAAATCTACTTATGACACTCGGGGCATGGAAGGATATGAGAATTATATTCCTATTTAGATTTATAGTTCTTTCTGCAAAATTTTGGGTAGGGAAAAAAGCCTCATATGAGCAGAACAATCACATAAAGTAGAAGTGATTTATTTGGATTTTAATGCATCAGTCCTAAATTCCTGAATTAAAAGCTTTGAAATTCAAATTATTTTGAATCCAGATAACCATTTCACTTATTAAATTTTTATTTTTTTTTTAGCGAATTTGGTTGAGTTGACTGAATGTGCTGGTGAAACATATCGAGTCACTTTCATCTGCTTTTTGGTTCAGTTAAACAAACATTTTGTTGTTTTTATTACTAAAAATGCATTTGTTGATGCAACCAGGCTGGCGATTCAGCGGACGATTTCAAATTCCCGTTTATTTCCCGGTTCTTAACGGTCGAGTTCTTCCATTTTCCTGGTCAACTAGAAGTAACGTATTTATATTTGTCGCAAAAATCTATTTTTATTCATGACGTTCATTCTAAACATCCTTTAACACAACAGATCAAACAGTGCGAAACAAATAGATTTCGACAATAACTTTCCGATTTTCAACAAAAAGATATCATTTTTTTCTACAAAAATTGAAACAGTTATACTTACAATTAGAAAAATCAATTTACGATGACGAAAAAAAGGATTTCCAGCAAAATAATTTATTTTTCAACCAATGTGATGGACTTTTAAATAACATTATGGATTTTCACCCAGAACAGTTAAATTTCAAACCAAGAAGATGAGTTTTCAACTAAAAAGATAAATATTTCACTGGAGCACTTTAATTTCCAACCATGAAGGTGAAAATTCGTACAAGAAGAATCATTTTTAAAATGAAAAAATAATTTTCTAAGAAAGAATACAATGTTTCAAGAAAAGAGTCGAATTTCGAACTCAAAAAATAATTATTTTCAATCACAAATGAAACGGTAACATTTTCAATTTAAAAAATTAATTTCAAGCCAAGACAACGGGTAAGTTAACTTCTACTGAAAAAGATAAATTGTCAAAAAAATTTGAATACTCAAATTCGAAATTGAAAAAAATGGATGTTAAACAAAAAAAAAAAAAATTTTAACTTAAACTATGGGATTTTCAATTGAAAATAAATAAATTTTCAGTTAAAAAAATATTATTTATAAAACAAAAAACTAACTTCTCACAAGAGAATACCTTTCAACCAAATTATTAGATTTTTACACAAAATGATGAAGAATCAAATGAAATTGTAAATGTTTCACTGAAGCAGTTAAATTTTAAACCCGAAACACGGATTTTCAACTGAAATTATCTAGAAAAAGATAATTTTCTGACAAAAAATCGATCTTTCAACAAAATATGTACAGTTCCAACGGAATAATTGAATTTTCAATTTAAAATGACAAGTTTTCGCTGGATCGTCGAATTTTGAACAAGAAAAGATCAATTTTCCACTAAATATGAACACATTGCATTTTCAGTTGAAGAAGTTGATTTTCAACCAAAGTGATGAATTTCCAGGTATGATGATGAATCTGCAAATGAATAGATATATTTCAAGCAAGAAGATGAATTTTTGACCATAAAGATGGTGAATTTTGAATCGAAATACTGAAACTATAATAGAAAAATTTGATTTCCAAGGAACATGTTCAAATTTCAAACAAGTGTTTGATTTCTTAACTAAAAATATTTTTTCTTCGGAATACTACTCCTACTCTAAAGACGGCTTGAAGTACTTCCTTTATTTAAAATTAAGGAGAGAAAACTTTAAAATTGTGACGAATTTTGGATTGGAGGAATAATTTTTTGAAATTTCTCTCTTCTAAATCCGAATTAAAATTAGTTTGAAAAGTTCCCGTTCCGTGTGAAAAATTCCCTGCCCAAGTCAGATAAATGAGGAAAAGCAAATAGAACGTGATAAATACATTTTTTCGGAAAAATGAAGATAATAATTCTTTCTGTAAGTTTCGTTTAACATTAATTTGATTATCAAATTTGAGTCAAGTAAAAAAATCTCGCAGGACAACAACTTTACACAACGTTATTCTTATAATAGAAAAAAAAATTCTTCCTCTCATGAAGTGTAGATATATTTGAATATTTTGAGGATAAGATTAACAGTACTTTACATTCTTTAAATCAAATGATATCTCTTTTTGATTTATAAAAAGAAAGCGTTCATTCCTCGCATCTTTTCGGTAGGATTTTTAATAGTCTAGGTTGAGTCATGTAGATTACTAGGTTTTTAATTAAATTACTGGTCAATAAAATTCCTGGTCATTTTTCGGTTTTCCGGTCAAGTCGCCACCCTGTGCAACGCAAATTTTAACAATTCAAACAATATTTTTCTAGTATTAAGAAGCAAGGATATCTAAAAACCTTGTCAAACATTTATCTGAGAATAGAATAAATAGAAGAAATCGTAGAAGAGCCCTGCAAATAATTTCTTTTTTGGTAATTTGACAATATTCTTCAAGCTTCATGTTAGAAATTTATAAATATTGAAAACTCATTCGAGCTGGTTTGGTCTTTGTTGCATTTCATGGGGAGATTTGCTGCACATAGCGAAGATAGTTAGACAGCTGACTCAATAAACCAAAGCTGCGTGAACCGGGCTTTCATATTCAGAACATTAAACACTTAACTGCGCCTACCCTTCTCTGCTCAACTATATCAAACACAGCTCCTCTCTCTGTCTAAAATTTCTCTTTGTTCTTCACTTGCTCGGTTTCCCACTCGGTTCCAATGGACCAGGGTATTAAATTAAATGCCGAAGAAATTTGATGTGTGTTCCATATGCAGATTCACGACTTCGTTCTCGCTACAATGTTATGGTAAGGTAATATAGTATCTTCGTATCCGCTTTATAGTGTATTTCCCATAAACCCTAGGACTCAAAGTGTCCTTAGCAAGTCACAACTTGATCCGAGTCTGATACTTCAGCCGATTGTTCAAACTGATTCCCTCCTACATATGCATGAATAAACATCACAAAGGAAGCAATGGCCTTTTCGATATACTAGCCGAGTAACAAATCTAAAATATGATGAACTTTTTTCTTTTGTTATGACATTGAAGCCGGCATAGCAGCAATAAAGTAATTTGGTGACGATATAACTATACCAATGTTTGTCAAGTTGTTAATTAACCATTTTGGTGAACAATTGCAAACCATATTTTCTATGCATAAATTTTAAACAAGTCTACTGAAAAACTTTGTTCAAATTCTCAGTTCATAATAATAAAATAATATCGTAATGGGGACGAAGAAGAAAACTTAGTCTCAAACATTAGTAAGTAATTGGAAACTAGCTTTAAATCTAGCTATGAACTCGGAATTCGTATCAAATCTGCATTTCAATTAATAAATCTCAAACCAAAAAGCGAAAAAGAAGGTTGGGAGTAGATTTTTCTTCTTTTTCTTCGAAACAGAAAGAATCTCTAGAGAAAGAGATTCCAATTTCTAGTTTAGTTTCACGCCTGAATGGATCGACATCGTAGTACGCTCACGAAGCAGTGACGATAAATACGCATCCTTTTCTCTTTTATTTTTCTCTGGAAAAACTAGCTTTTTTCTATTTCGCTTTTGTTTTGCCTGCGGCATGGAAGAATGAAAAGACAAAGAACGTAGGAGAGAAACAAGAAGATATTGGCCAGGTGTTTATCGCACGGGTTCCGGAGGCGGCAATTTTCAAACCACACTGCAACCACAGTGCTTTAGACAAATAAAAGAAAATATTCTTTCGCTGCATGATATTAAAATGTGGCAGATCGTAATTTCGCAATACTTCCATTCGTAAAGTTACGAAATTCGGAGACAAAACTTGGGAATGATTTCCTAAACATTTTTCTTTGTTTTTTCAAAAGATTCCGGGTCATACAAAGCTGGGCTTGACTAGGTTACACAGTTTCATATGATAAACTTCCGAAACAGTCTTAAATGGAAAACTTCAAAATAAATAATTAAAAGTTAGAGACTAGACAAACTTAACACATTTAAGGCCATGTTAAACATGGGTCACGTGACCCAAATCATCGATTTTTTGCAACAACTCGATATCGAGTTGATTTTTTGGGGAAAGCCTAAGAAAACAATAAACTACGTTTGTATACAACATTTGGTTCAAAATTTTGAAAACAAAATTCGCAAACAAATTTTTTTTTTTTTAATTTTGAACAAAATGTTGTATACAAACGTAGTTTATTGTTTTCTAAGGCTTTTCTTAAATTATCAACTCGATATCTATTTCGGTGTAGACGTGAGTTGTTGCAAAAAAAAAGATGTCGGTAAGGTAAGAATCGGGTAAGTTTAACATGGCATTAACGATTTTAGAAACATTTTCAAAAATCGTACGTATTAGATATAAAGAAAAAAAAACCTTTATGGGACATAGCCAATGAAGATACAAAAGTAAGGACCTCAACATAACACTTTCAAATTTCGAGACTCCTGAATTTGAAAATTTGGAAGTTCATATCTAACCTGAATTGATTATAAATTATTAATTGAGAAGCGATAACTTAGTTCCTGATTCATTTATTTATAATTCAAGTCAATTTCAATTATAAGTCACAAAGCTTCAGTCAAATTTCACTAATTAAATTGAGACCAACTAGTGTTATGGAATTTTCCAGTCAAAGTTAAAGAAAATATTTTTATTCAATTTTTTATAAGTTTTCCCACCGAAAATGAGTGAAATTCGATTATCCTTTAACTAAAAAACTAAAACTAAAACTAAAAAACTCTTAGTTTCCACTAAAAATAAAAAATTTTTGACCTCGAAGGTCTCCAAAAAATATTTGCTTACACATGCAGTTTGGAATTTCTGAAATTTCTGGATTATTCCATGGTAATTTTATGGCTCCCGCCATCTTGTAAACAAACAAGAAACATTACAAGTTCCTATGCTTTGAAAGGTAATTTGAAGCTTAGAAGGAAAGATGAAGTTTTGACGAGAATATTTGTCTAGAGTTAATTAAATAAATGAAAAAATATCACTGATTTAATTCATAATAGTACCTTAATTAATTGACAAAGAAAGTATAGGTATCCTATGGAGTTTTTAAGCCATTTTTCTGAACTGTCCCAATATTTATACAATTTTTTGTGTGTTTCTTGCAAGAAACAAATGATGAAAGGTTTGACGTTTACTGAGTATAATAATATCTTTGTGCAAAGAAGCCCTAAGATCAAAACAAGCAATTATGTTAGGCATTTCGAAGACATTTACGGTATTCAGTTATATTGACGATTAGCTGCGTGTTTATCCATGTGCTACGTTCGCACACATTGCAGAGGGAATCCTGGTCTTGATAGACATTTAATCTATTAATTGCACATCCCGTTCTGGAGACGTAGTGTTCAGCTGACTTGGGATTAGGATTGTACAAATTATCTTCTATAATAATTAATACCAGGATGCGTGCTTGAAAACTTCTTTTTAAGATCAAATTCATTACAATCTCTGTTTCTGAAGTTGAACAAGCAAAACTAATTTCTTTACCGCAAGAAAATTTAATATGTGTAATCTTGTACTTTTTTCTTTACCAAAAAAGTGAAGTATTGGGCGATTGTTTTTTCTGAAGGAGAAATCACAGGGAGCGGAGACTATAAAAATTTTAAAATTACGTTGGTCTCGGTAACAAATACGTAATTAAAAAAAAAACTTTTAGCCCTGGCCTAAGCCTCAAATAAGTTACTGCTAGATTTTCAAAGTTTTCGGAGTAAATGTAAAATCAAAATTACTTTGCCGAAAGCAATCTTTTGGATTGATTCACGATCAATTTACTAGGTGGAGTACACTCTGATGCAATATTAAGAATATGGAAATTATTGTAAGAAATCTGGATCGTGAATGGTTGAAAACTGTGAATAAGATTATTAGGTAACTTTGGCAAAGCAATCTTTGTTGGACACTTGAAAATATTACAGTAGAGGTGCTGAGTAGACGTGCAATGCATAGGTGTTGATCCAAGTCTGTAAGTGTTCGTACTTTCACCAAGGGAGCAAAGGCTAATAAAGGCCACAGCAGGGAGGCTAATAAACTGTGGTAGCTTATATCTGTACGATCCCTTACCGTCATTATTCCACGCTTGGAATGTTACTTCATCACAACAAAAGCTTTAATGGCAGAGAACTGCAGGCCTACCAAAAACTGGATACTAAACAAAAGTTCCAAACCAACATTCTATACTTCGTTTTTTATACTTCATTTATCTTAATCATAAGGCTTTTGTAACTAAAAAACAATTAGACTTTGACGAAGATAACATTCATTGAATATCTTCCATTATCCAAATATTTGACCACGTATATTTAGATTTATAGATCTTCAAAGTTTAATAAATATTCATTAGATGTGAATTCGATGCAGATAAAAAAGGTATTTACATGCTTTTCATTATTGCAGCAAAAAAGCGACTAACTTCTGCTAAGTTATTTGTAGGAAGAATAAAGCAAGGTCTCATAAATAATAAACTTCATGAATAGGACACATTCAGGAATAAAAATTTGGGTCATTCAGATGCTTGTGTTACTGATTCAACAAACTGAAAATAAAGTAGTCCCAATTTTCAAGAATCGAGACCTCTTTATGTTAACTTTTAATTCTAAAGTCTAAAACATGACTCTATTAAAGCTCTTGACGAACAATAATACAAACTTTACAACAAGCAAACGGATACCTTGATCCAGACGGAGAGTAAATCATGAAGTGAATCGTGCACGCTAGAATATTTGACAATGAGAATAAGACATTTTTTACGTTTTCATTACATTCTCATTCTGAATGAGAGTCATAAACTGAGTCATAAAATGAGTCATAAAAAATGATTTTTAAGAAGGTGTCTGTCTATAGTAGGGCTGTCCAACGCAAGGTTGGCACACTTCTCCTTTCTTCCCCTTCTCCGAGCACTTCATAGAGAATTTTCTTCTCGTTTCGCCACGGGCTTCCTCTGACTACGCCTGACCACGCCTACTTACGCGTAATTTTCACACAGCCCGGTCGCCGAGGGTCCCTTTCCACATCCCGCTCACCGCATGAACGCATCAAAGGTGGCAAGAGAGGGGATTGACGAGTGACAGTTATTTACACCGTTGCTTACGCGTTGGACACCTCTGGTCTACAGTCTGTAATCTGTGTACTCGATAACTTTCGAAAGAATGATCATATTGGATTGTGCTTTGGCACAATTTTTCAAGGCCATCAAAATCGTTTTTGAAAAATCAAAAATGCATGTTTCCACTCAAACTATAAAAGGTGCAAAAAATGTTGAAGACCAAAATTATTCACTTTGGAAAGATCTAAAAGTTCTCTTGAGACCACTTTTTCCATAGGATGCAAAGTTTTTGTTTGAATCGTTGAAAATGTTTCCAAAAATGAAAAATTTTATTTTTCAACAAAACTGCGAGATATATATATATATACTGCGAGAGATATATCGCTGGATTCATTATACCAAATATTTTCCGAAAATTTTGAGTCAAGGCGTATTAAAGACAATTTGAAATAAAAATGAGAACACGTTCCCGATACATTGAGTTTCTGAATACAAAGAAATTAAATTTGATGCAAAATGTTACCTAAATTCGAGATAATCGACAGAGGATTTTGATATATGAATTCCATAGGTTTTCAAAATCGGCTTTGAAGTTTGGATAGTGATTGAAAACAAAATGTTTCGTTTTTTGGAAAAAAAGAAACTTTGTCCGAAAATATGAGGATTCTGTTGCGGGATTGATCCAAAAAATTATTATGTTTGAAGAAAATCGTGATATAACAGTATTACAACAATTTTATGCTAGAAGAACAGAAAGAAGAATTGATTTTTTTTCATTGAATGATCACTTCAAGGAATATCAATCCTTGAAGGTTGAAAAACTATTACTATTTCAAAATTGTACCTAAAAGAGAGGTTTAGGGCTATTTTTAAAAAAATAGAGGAAGAAGGGGGGGGGGGGGGAAAAATAGGGAAAAAGAGAATAAAATACTGAATGTCATCCATGAGGAAGTAGGGTATAATTTAAAAAAAAAGTATTTTCCGCGTGTATTTGAAAATAAATGTGAACTAGGCACGGAAAATTTTTAATTTACCGCTGTGACTACGGAACTGCTGAACTTTGCTGCGCTTACATCGCCTCTTTCTGTCTGCTCCTTGGACTCCCCAATTACTCAAATTCTCCAAATGACATACAAGAGGGTGTCTCATGTAGGAGTTTCAGTGTACTTGTTTCTCATCCAATGTAGAAAAAGCTGTCTCTTATTCAAACTTTAGTTTTACAGTTTCCCTTATCCTACAGGATTAATAGACAAACTTGAAAACTGTAAAATGAAACTAAGGACAAATTTTGAATCGAAAATATAAAAATAATGGCAAATATTCATTCGAAAAAAACAGAAAGTAGGTAAATTAACATGAGTAACAGAAAAATGACGAATCCTCCTAAGTTTACATGAATTCCAGTTAAGTCCCCATTAGAGCAAAATGTTAATATTTTGATTAAAACCTGTTGAAATGAATGCTTTCATAATATGTTCCGGATCATGCATGTTCTGCACTCATATTGAAAGGTTCCAACAGAGGTCACAACTTCGAATAGAACCTTTCAATCTGCACTCTTTGAGATAAAACCTTGCCATTTGGATACGTCGAGCTGAAAATTGAGACTCGTGCTCAAGACCGGCAGCAGAGTATCTGAAAAGTCCATAAAAATATTGGAGATCTCAATTAACATAGTGAAAATTGCAACAAGGTGTTAGTGGATTTTCGTTGATCCTGATAAGTCCAGAAGTGGAAAAAAAATAGGTCAACAAAGTCCAAAGGGAACCCTTCCTATTCACTGCATGCGGTTCGTATGCAGCAAGTAGGTGTGCATATACGCCCCAGTAAAATCTTATAACAATCATTTTCACTCAGCTCAGCCATGTTGATGGAAAACGTCACGCAAGTACACTCGAGAGCAAGCATGCAAGCGTGCATGTTTACTGCGCACCGGCTAATGTTTTACCTATGCACACTTCATGTGTTGATCATGTGTCTGGTAGGCCAAACAGCCACCTGGCTTTGACCAGTATCTTCATGTCCTGGGGATCCTAATTTCACTCGTAACACTTAAAAGAGGCTGCATCCCAAAGCTTCGTAAAGTTGACCGGATGCGAGTCACTGAGCTTTCGATTTCCAAGCATTCTGGCTTACCCAGCTTCCAACTTTGTGGAACACTTGGGAAATGAAGATAAACGTTTCAAGTACTTCCTGTACCTTTGACGTATACCCATACTGTCAGCAGTGCTTTCCTTTGACGTTTTGATGTTTCAATCTTAATTGAAATGCAGAGCACATGGCCATGCAATCTATTTTCCCTACAAGCAATGGACCAATGAGTCTAAAAGACCCAGAGGGTTTGTTTATTTCATTCAGATTCCCAGGCTATCAACTCTTCTGAAGCAGACAAAAACTTTCTTGCTTCGTTTAAAAATATTGATTTGTTGAAATATAATAAGCAATATTGACCAGAATGGTCACAGGGTAGACACTGATAAGTGGCATCGAGAAGAGTATCAAAAGTGATCTCTTTTCTAGTGAAAATCAGTGAAACAACATGCATATTAGGGTGGTCCAAAAATTTTCTTTCCGAATTTTGATGCAAAACGCCCAGGAATTTGTTCGAATCAACAAAAAAATAAAGACATTTTTAAAAAATATTCAGAATTCTCAATATTAGGTGAATCGAGTTCGAAATTCACCATTTCTCTTCACAACTTGTCACACAATGCGAATAAAATATTACCTTTCAAATGTCACCCCCATGAATCTGTTTTATAGGGTCCCAAAAAACTCCCATGAGTGAAAAAATGGGTTTTTCGAGTTTTTGGCGCTAATCATGATTT
>WSXT02243006.1:0-15502 GCA_011762715.2 Neuroterus valhalla | reverse complement strand
GACAATTGACTCGTGATCAGGAAAAATCAAATAGACGCAAGTTCTTTATCAGGAAAATATCTTTTTATGTGTTATCAACTTCTCTTACAGGATATGTATCTTTCATTTTAATCAGAAAAATAACTATAAAAATGAAACAATTAATTTTTCGAAAAAATGACTAATGCTAACACAGAAGATTGATAGAGAAAAGTTGCTTACCCGAAAAATATCTGTAAATTTGTTATGATTTTTCCCATTGGGCGCGCAGTTTTGGTTTCAATCGTAAAAAATGAAATTAAAAAAATCTGTTTTCTAGAAAAACTACATAACATAAGAAAGAAACCAGGCAACAAAACTTCTCTACCGTTCTGGAAAAACTCTTATCGAGCGCGAAGCGCGAGATCTGAAAGACGCGCGCTCTCGGCGCGCTAAAACTTGCGAGCGAAGCGAGCCGCGCGCAAAGCGCGCGATGAGTATGTGCCCGCGCAGCGGGCAAATTTTTTTTAGCTAAAAAGAGATGGATTCGGAATGTCAATGTCAATTATCAAATTTGAGCCAGCTAAAAAAATCTCATAGAGCAAAAAATTTGCAAAACGTTTTCCTCATGATGGAAAAAAATGAAACTTCTTCTCTCGTGACGTAAAGATATATTCAAATATTTTGAGGATTAGATTCAAGGAACGTTACATTCTTCAAATCAAACGATAAGATCTATTTTTGAATCATAAAAAGAAAGCGGTCATTTCTTGTATATTTTCGGTAGAATTTTTCATAGTTATTATAATTGGTTGAAGTTTCATTCCTTTGGTCGAAAATTTATCTAGACTGTTGGAAATGCAATATTTTCACTTGAAACATCAGGGATTTGAAGCGTTTTAAATTGAACTTAATATAATATATTCAATATAGTCAATGCAGTACATTTCAAACATTCGAAGCCCTCTTTCAAAAAGAACTAGCAAATAACTCGTTCAGGAAAATCTGTTTATGATTCTTGAAGAATGAATCAAAACTTTGCAAAAAGGGGAAAAAAACGGTCCAAAATCTTGACATTAGGTGTTTAGAAGGATTCCCAGATTTAGGGGCAGAATGGAGGAGTAGGAATTCTCGAATAAAATTGACGAAAGAAACAAAAAAATAAAAGGAAGATTCTTCTAAGTTTTGGAAATTAAGGATTTTTATTCTTCGCCGCTTAATAAAATTGGAAAGATTATTCTTATAGAACTTTTTTACATGTTTGCTAAGTAGACACTCGCATCATTCAAGCGCCTGCTCGAATCTCTACATTTAGTTAAATATCATTAAAAATTAGTATTTACACCCGCCAGTCCAGAAATCAAGCCCAGATAAAGTCTTCATAAAACTTCTAGATTTCTTACAGAATCTCCAGATCACAGTGTCGAATTTCGGGATGCTTTTTCTGTAAAGAAAATAATAATTAAAGTTCTTCTGATAAAATGTAAATATAAAAGTATTATTTAAAAATTAATAAATTACTTATTAGTATAATATTAGATTAGATTTTTCACTCCATGTATACCCTTTTCGAGTTTTTACATATCTATATTACCCCCTCCTACAGGAGATCGTTAGACATTAAACCCTTCAACTCAAATCCCTTCCTGAAATCCCAATTACCCTAACTCTCATAATGAGCCTCCAAGAAATGCCTGACCTACTATCTTGGGGAATTTTTAAACTCTGAAACCCTCACCGTCTACAGTCGGATTTTTTATTTATTGACGCTCACAGTCGCCTTAACATTTGGTAAGGGAGTGGAAAACTGTAGAAAACCGAAACTCCGGAGCACAGTCGAATACCGACAGGCGAGTTTGGATGTGGACATTCGATAGCATCGAAAGCCCACACCCATCCTCGGCTACTGCCTTTCGTTTTTAGTGTAATATTATTATTTTCAATTAATTGATTGTTCATCAAAATAGTCCTCTTCGTCTCCAGATCACCACATAAAACTTAGACCCCATAGTAATGCGACAATATCCCTCTGCCCTCTTTCAGTAATGTTTTCCATTCGATTTTATTGAAACGCCTGGAATGAGACACATAATATCCAGAATAATACGTCAACAGACTTCACACAACAAAATGCTCCCGGAAGAGGGGAAAAGGGGTGATTTTTAACTTAAATAGAGACATGATTTTTTTGGATTAAAATTATTGTATAATTAACAGTAAAATCAACATCAAACGCTTAAAATGTTGAGACGAAATATATTGGAAGTGCAAACACAGCAGATAGATTTTCAAACAACTGCTTTGTTTGAAAGTAACAGTAAAAATAGTATAATTAACAGTAAGATCAACATCAAACGCCTAAAATGTCGAGACGAAATATATTCGAAGTGCAAACACAGCAGATAGATTTTCAAACAGAGAAATGCCTTTTCAACACAATAGTTGATTTCAAAAGTTTTACCAAAAAATATACATTTTCAGGATGAAAGCTAATTTCCAACCCAAAAAGACATAATTTCAACAAGAAGGGTGAATTTGAAAGTCAGTAAGATGAATTTTCTACAAAACAGTTGAATTTTCGAACCGACGATGTGAAATCAATTCGAAATTTAATATTCAATCCAAAAAGACAGATATTTTATAAAAAATTGAATTTCCTACCCAAGAATATGAATTTAAAAACGGGAAGTTAATTTTTACCCCCGAAAAGAGGAATCTTCAACAAAAGGTTAAGATAAAATGACGAATTTGCTGCAATACAGTTGTGATTTTCAACCCAAAAAGATAAATTTTGTATGAAACAAAATGAATTTCTGACATAAAAATAAGAATTTAAAATCAAAACGTTAGTTTTCAACCCAAAAAAAAAAAATAATAATTTCGAACAAAATAGTTGAATTTTCAAGTCAATAAAACGAATTTCCTACAAAATGAATTTCCAACCCGAAAATACAAAATCAACGAGGAATTTGATTTTCGATACAAAGAAACAAATATCCAGCAAAACAGCTGAATGTTCTCATAAAAAAAATGAAATGAACCAAAACTTTTATTTTGAACCGAAAAAGTTCATTTTCAACCCTTGAATATCAATTCCAAACCGAAAAGTTCATTTTCAATTTACGAAGACGAATTTCCAACAATAAAGTTGAGCTTTTAAGCTAATAAGATGAAAATTTCCCACAAAACAGATGATCTTTGAACCCGAAAATATAGGATTGATACAAAATTTATTATTCAATCCAAAGAGATTAATTTTCTGCGAAACCGGGTAATTTTCAGCTCGAAAATAAGAAATTTACTCGAAATTTCCTTTTTAACTTAAAACGACAAATTTCTGATTAAAAAGTGTAACTTTCAACCCAAAAATGTAATATTTACCCAGAGAGTTGATTTTCAAACCAGAAAAACGAATTTTTCAAAAAAGAGTCAAGTTTTCAAGCCAATAAGACGAATTTTCAACCAAACAGTTGAATCTTCGACCCCAAAATACAAAATCAACTCAACATTCGATTTTCAAGCTGGTGAGACAAATTTCCTTTAAAAAAGTGGCAAAAAATATTAACTTCGAACCAAAAAGTTAATATCAAACCTGAGAAATATAAATTTTCAATAAAAGATTCAACTTTTTGAGCCAATAAGACGAAGTTTCTACAGAACATTTGGATTTTTTATTCGAAACATTTAATGAACCAAAAATTTAATTTCCAACCCAAGGAGATGATTTTTGAACAAGAAAGTTGAATTCCAGGCTCAAAAGAAGTATTCCTAACCAGAGAAGACAAATTTGATAAAACAGCTTGATATCGGAGAAGACATATTTTTGAGCCAAAGAAATTATTTCTACGAATCAGTTGAATCTCAAGACCAAAAAGTTGAATTTTCTACACAAAAATGTGAATTTTCCACCTTAAAGTTCAACTTTCAACCAAAGAAGAATTCCAACAGAATAGTCTAAAAGTACGGCCAAAAGCATGAATTCCGAACAAAAAGGTATATTTCCAACAAAATAGTCGGAATCTTTATGAAAATGAGAGAATTCCAAATCCAGAAAAAAGGAGTACTCAATGAAACAGTTCAAAGAATTTTCTGAAAAAGAGGTTAATTTTTCAAGAAAACAGAAAAAACTTCCTACAAAAACATAAATTTTCAGCTCAAGAATATGAATCTCGACTAACCAATTAATTTTTGATTAAATAATCACAATGTTGATCTCAAAAAGATAATTTTTCAACTAAAAACGGAATAGTTAAATTTTCAGTGATGAAAATTATTTTTAACAAGAAAAAAAGGAGCTTTTAACCAAAAATTCAGAACTTCATTTGGAATTAGAGTTGAAGCAATTTCTCTAAAATAATATTTTGCAAATACCTTGCAAATAAAAGCTGGTGGAAACAAACGGATTCTAGATCCAAATTCAGCGCGAAAAAGCGCATCAGAAAGGATGTATCAAATTCCACAGTCCCAAACACGGTTTTTTTTGTTGACCCATATACTGGAATGTTCAATCGAAGATATGAATCCTTAATCAAAAATATAGAGCAAACTTATCAATTGAAAAAAAAAATTTAACGAAAAATGGTTGGATTTTCTTTGCGGGTGCTATGAATTCAGTTCGCATTTAAGCAAATCAAAAAGAAAAAGCTGAAATGGGGGAAACGTTTTGAAAACAGGGGAAAAGAAGGTAGAGAGCGAAATATTTGGAGTGTGAAGTCTGTATTAGAATGCGTTACTTGTGGAAAAAATCTCGAATTTTCATTATCTTGTAATCTTTCGAATGAGATTTTATTATTTTATTCTCCTATTTTTTCTTTTTCTTCATTCTTACACATTTCGTACGATTTGTAACGATTTTTGAACGGTTCCTTATTGTGGATAATTAATATTTCGAAGATGATTAATCTCACCTTCAGTTTCACTTCTATTCTGTCAATTTCACCACCGAGTAGATCGACGATGTTTTCTCCATGTTTCAGAAGAAACGCTTCGAGTTCATCGATATTCTGCATCTTCTTTACCTCCTAAAAAACGAGGAATGCGCAATTTTTGAATAAAAATATGAAACTAATGTTTCAAAAAAATTTTTCTTCATCTATTTATTTTCTGAAATAATAGATGAGAAGAGCAAGGATGGTATTTTCGGTCATTGTTATATCTTAGCTTCAGAATAACTATTTAATATTTTTGTAAAAACACTCAAACCATTGGACTGTTGTGAAAAATGCAATTTCAGTAACATAACTCGAAGTTGTTGATTTTGTGGATTAATTTTTCAAATAAAAAAAATTTTTGTTCAAAATAACCGCCATTGGGTGAAAAACGCAAGCATAACCTAAGAATGTTTCGAAATATAATGATTCTTATTCTAAAATACGCAAAAAAATCCGAAAAGGTAAATTATTATTATTATGAAATCTTAAATCTATCAAATCTAATCATTTCTTATCAAAACTGGATTTTCCGAAGTAGAACGCTTAACATAACCTGAAACTGTTGAAGTTCGGGAATCTCAATGATAAGTTTCGATGGAAACTACTAATTCCTGTGAAAAGAACAAGAATAGCCTGAAGTTTACTGAAATTTCAAGTCTCTTTTGAATCTCCATAATTTTAGATTAAAATTCTGTATGAAAATACTTATTTTTAGCGAAAAGCACTGACGCAAAACATGTGTGATATTTTGAATAAATAATTAGATAACTTGGCCGATTTAAGAAAACCGCGAAACAGGATTGATTAAAACGAACAAATTTTTCTTAATTCGCATTAGTTTTGCTATGATTTTTCTTATTGGAAAAGATAACATCTAAATTTTGTTTTCAAAATTTCAAATTCAAGATATGAAATAAGTTTAAGTAATTAAAAGCCAATCAGGTTTCCAACAACAATGATTGCGATTTGCGAGGAAAAAAAATTAATCAATTCGTCTTACCTCGAGCATCGCATTCAGATCGTGGTTGTCGAGATACGACCTCGTCAATTCCCGACCATCGAAATCCAATTCAGCTTTGTACCTCACCAAACTATTTCCCATGTCAATGCCCTTCACGTCATGGATTGCTCGAACCTATAAATTGAATGAAATCACATTATTATTATCAGGGTGGCGAGTTGGCGGACGATTTCAAATTCACGGTTTTTTCCCGGTCAAGTTTTTCAATTTTCCTGGTCAACTAAAAGTGATATATTCATATTTTTTGCAAAACGCAAACATTTATTCCAATTCCTGACCTTCATTCTAAAAATCCTTTAACAAAACAGATCAAGAATTTCAAAATAAATTAATTTTGAAAAAAATACTCAAATTTCTCACAAAAAATATCCTTTTTTTACATAAGTTGAAACAGTTAAACTTACAATTGAAGAAATCAATTTATTGCGATGAAGAAAATGGATTTATAACAAAGTAGTTCATTTTTCAACCAAAGTGATGAATTTTCCAATAGAATTATAAACAGTTTCAATTGCAAACCGAGAGGATGAATTTTCAACTAAAATGATAAATATCCAACCACAGCACTTCAATTTTCAACGATGACAGTGAATATTCAAACAAGGGGATTAATTTTCTACCAATAAATACAATGTTCTAACAAAATAATTGAATTTTGAACTGAAATAATAATACTTTTCAACCGAAAATGGAACAGTAAAATTTTGAGTTTGAAAACACAATTTCAAACCAAGCATAAGAGTTTTTAACTAAAACAAAGAATCATCAATTGGAAAAGTTTTAACTTTTAGCAAAAAAGATAATTTATTGTCAACCGAAATTTTAATACTCAAATTTTGAATTCAACGAAACAAATGAATTTTTAACTACAACTGTGGAATTTTCATTTGGAATAAGTTCGATTTTCAGTCGAAAAAACTATTATACCCAAAAAAAATGAGCTTATATCTAAGAAACTAAATTTCAAACAAATCGATTTTAAAGCAAAATAATGAATCTTCATATAAAATTGTAGATTTTTCACTGAAGCAGTTGAATTTGAAACCAGAAAGACGAGTTTTTACCTGAAATGATGAACCCTCTACTAGAATAGTTGAAATTTCGACCGAAAATTAATTTTCAACCAGAAAATACAAATTTTCAACTAAATGGTTGAATTTTGAACTATAGAAATGGATCGCTTTCAACCAAAAGTATAAAAGTAACATTTTTATCTTAAAAATTAATTCTGAACCAAACATAAGAGTTTTCAAACAGAAGAATTTTCGACTGATATGGAAAATATTAAACTGTTTCACTTGTATTGTTAACCGTAAAGAAGAACTTACCAACAAGAAAAGTAGCTTTCGAAGAAAAGGATAATTTCATACCAAAAAATCCATTTTTTCAAAAAAAT
The DNA here is from genome assembly GCA_011762715.2 of Neuroterus valhalla. Classification (NCBI taxonomy): domain Eukaryota; kingdom Metazoa; phylum Arthropoda; class Insecta; order Hymenoptera; family Cynipidae; genus Neuroterus; species Neuroterus valhalla. The sequence continues at coordinate 8,196 of WSXT02243006.1, read as the reverse complement.
TTAAGAGTTTTCAGCGAATTAATTGTAATTTTCAATCCAAACAAGAAAAGTAACTTTCAGAGAAAAAGATAATTTTATACCAAAAATCAATTTTTCAACAAAGTATGTGAATTTTTAACGACTTAATTAATCAATCCATAAAGATGAATATTCATCCGAATAGTTGAATTTTGAGCTAGACAAGACCATTTTCCACCAAAGATAAAACAGTTAAATTTCCAGTTAGAGAAATAAATTTTCAACCAAACTGATGGATTCTCAGGTAAAATGATGGATCTTTAACTGGAATAAATGTATTTTATGCGAAAAAGGTGAATTTTCAACCATAGAAATTAATTTTCTTCAAAAGAGGCGATTTTTCAACAAAGGAAATAAATTCTGAAATGAATAGTTTAATTTTTAGATTCAAAAATCAATGTTCAATTAAATACTTGAATCTTCACTAAAAGCAGATGAATATTTTTTCAACAAAGTAATCACATTTTCAATCAGAGGTGGGTTTCATATTAAAATAATGCACCTTCAACAAAAAAGTGTAATTTCCAACAAAATAATTCAATTTTCAACCAAGTAGTTGATTTTTCAAGTAAAACAGAATGAATTCGCAATGAACAACGTGAACAAGTTTTCTGTTATAATTTAGCAATATTTCTCATTCGAAATACCAATCATCCTACTCTAACAACTGTTTGAGGTACTTTCTTCATTGAAAACTGTGAAGAGGGGACTTTCAAATTTTGACGAATTTTAAATTGGAAGAGCAGTTTTGTAAATTTCCTCTTTTCTCAATTCAAATACTTGAAGTATTCGAACTTCCTTTCTCAAGTCAGATGAATGAGGAGAAAGTCAACAGAACATGAAAAAATAATACTTTTTTTTTGTTGATAAAATTGAGAAAATGATTCGTCCTGTATGTTTGGGCTATCATTTATTTCATTATACAAACTTCAGTCAGCTAAATAAAATAAAATTCTTGCTCTTATGAAGTATATAGATATATTTAAAATTTTTCAGAATCAGACTAAAGAAACGTTCCATTCTCCAAATTCATTTCCCGGTTTTTCCCCGGTCAATGAAATTCCCGGTTTCCCGGTCAAGTCGCCACCCTGATTATTTTGCCAACACAAAAAATCAACAATTAATGAAAAATCTCACACCCAGGATTCAGAAATTAACTGAATTCAGCGAAAACCTGTATGAATTCAAGTAAGTCAATTACTGAATTTTGGAATTTGATAATACGTTATTTCCTTCAATGAATACAATTTTTACTTGAATCCAGAAAAATTTTTGTACCATTTCTTTCGACACTGAGTTGAAGGTAACTGTTGAATTAAGGATAAAATATTTCTGAGTAGTAATTCTTACTCTGAAAAATAAGTTAGATTGGAGATAGAAGAAAAAGTAAGAGTTTCAATTAATCAGAACGATTCTTATTCATCATTGTAACGATCTTAGAGAATTTATTTATGCAATAAATCCCTGCATGAATGCAAAGATCGAAAAAAAAAATGGAACTATTATCATCCATTTTGATTTTCCTCTTTTCCTCCTCTTTTGAAATCTGTCAGAAATATTCATTATTTGAGGCATTATTAATTTGTTTGTTACATTGAGCTTTGCACGTTAGAATTTGATTAGCTTTTTTAGCATCTTGTTGTACCATTAGCACAAATCTCTTTCGAGGCAAGCGTAACTTGTTAAGTTCTAGTCATGTTTCACAACTGCGAAACCAAGGAAATTATATGGAAATTCTGATGGGAGAGGAGGGGTAAGTTTTAGATCGCCCTAGAAGCCATTGCATGCTGTAAATTTGAACATCATGCTCGTCCAACAATTCAGCTCCAACACAGGTCGCTGATCAATGTCCGTAGCAAAGTAATCACCCCAGGTGAAGAGTTTGGCAAAGCGATTATACTAATCCACTTAAAAAAACCTCTTCACGCGGGGTCATCAGTATCCACAATTTTTTATTTCGGGCGTCTCTTTCCTCCTTATAAACAATTTTCCTTCATACATCCCTATCCTTGCAGACATCTTTAATTTCCTTCAAATCCACACACTTTCCCATTTAAGCTTCTGTGTTTCTATGACTTTTCATTCCTTTTCTCCTGAGGGTCTCATTCACGAATTCCAACTATTCTTTCTTCGTTTTTCCTTTTTGTACGCTACGGTTTATTTAACCTGAATAAACCTATTTCGTTAATCGTTCTTTAATAATAATTTCAACTTGGCTAAGGCATCTCCGGAAATTTGTTTCGACCTTGACAAACAGGTGAAACATTGCAAAATAGATCAATTTTGAAAAGCATAATCTAGTTTTCAACAAAAAATATCATTTTTTACAAAAATTGAAACAGTTAAACTCACAATTAAAAAAATTAATTTACGATAAAAAAAGATTTCGAACAAAAGAGTTCATTTTTCAACCTATGTGATGAATTTTCAAATAGCATTGTGAATCTTCAACCAGAACAGATAAATTTCAAAGAAGGAGATGAATTTACAACTAAAAAGATAAATATTTAACTGGAGCACTTCAATTTCGAACCATGAAGGTGAATATTCAAACAAGAAGATTAATCTCAAAATAGGAAGAATCATTTTCTGAGAAAAATATAATGTTTTGACAAAATAGTCGAATTTCAAAGTCAAAAAATAATCATTTTCAACCGAGAATGGAACAGTAACATTTTTAGTTTAAAAAACCAATTTTAGGCCGAGCATAAGTGTTTTATTCTAAAAAAAAGAATCTTTAACTGAACGAGTTGAGTTTTCAAACAGACAAATTAACTTTTACTGAAAAAGATTATTGAATGAAAATTTGATTACTCAAATTTTTAATTGCAAAGAATGAATGTTTAACGAAACAAATAGATTTTTGAGAGAAACTATGGGGAATTTTTGATCAGAATGCGTTGAATTTTCATTTTTAAAAATTACTCATACCAAAAAAAATAATCTTTCAACAAACAAAAAAAACTGACAAATAAATTATCACATTTATGCACAAAATGACGAAGAATCAAATGAGGTTGTAAATTGTTAACTGGAGCATTTGAATTTTAAACAAGTAAGACGAATCTTTAACTGAAATGATGAACATTTAACATTAACAAAAATGAAATAGTGACATTTTTGTCTTGAAAAATTAATTTTAAACCACACATAAGAGTTTTCGATGACATGAATGTTCGACTAAAATGAAAAATGTTTGAACTGGATAACTTGAATTGTTAACCATAAAGAAAAATTTTTGAAGAAGAATATAAACTTCCGAAGAAAAAGATGATAATTTTCAACAAAAAATGGATTTTTCAACAAAATATGTTAAGTTTCAACGAAATAATTGAATTTTTAATTCAAAAAGACCAATTTTTATCGAAATGTAGAATTTTTAACTAGAAAGAATCAATTTTGCACTAAAAATGAAGCAGTTGAATTTTCAGTTTAAGTAATTGATTTTCAACCAAACTGATACATATTTAGGTAAAATAATTAATAAATGTTTAAGTGAGCAGATGTATTTTAAGAAAAAAGATGAATTTTTGACCATAAAGATTAATTTTCTACAAAAAAGGCAAATTTTCCACTAAGTACATAAATTCCCAAAGAAGTAGTTTCATTTTCAAATTCAAAAATCGATGTTCAACTCAATACTTGAATTTTCACCAAAAAAAAGATTAATTGATTTTTTAAAAAGTAGTTACAATATCAGCCAGAGGTGAATTTTGAATCGAAATAATGCAACTTCAACATAAAAATTTAACTTTCAGCAAACAAGTTCAAATTTCAAAAAAGCAGTTGATTATCCAACACAAAAAGGATGAACTGGCAATGAACAATGTGAACAAATTTTCTATCATAATTCAGAAATATTTCTTCTTCAGAATACTACTTTTACTCTAAAGATTGCTTGAAGTACTTTCTTCTTTTAAAATTGAGAAGAGGAAAAATTGTGACGAATTTTGAATTGGAGGAACGATTTTTTCAAATTCCTCTCTTCTAAATCCAAATTATAATTATTTTAAAAAGTCCCCGTTCCATGCACAGAAATTCGCTGTTTCAAGTGCAATAATATTTCTTTACTGAAACTTCCTGTCCTAAAAGAAAAACTATAGGTAAATATTTTCTGAAATTCCTTATCCCAAGTCAGATGAATGAGGAAAAGCAAATAACACGCGATAAGAACATTTTTTCAAACAAATTTAGACAACAATTCTTTCTGTATGTTTGGGCTACCATCAATTCGATTATCGAATTTAGGTCAGCTGAAAGAAATCTTACAGAGCAACAAATTTGCGAAACGTTTTTCTCATAATAAAAAAATAAAAATCCTTCCTCTCATAAAGTATAGATGTATTTCAATCTTTTGATTATCACATTAAAGGAACGTTGCATTCTTTAAATCAAATGATAAGATATCTTTTTGATTCATAAAAAGAAAGCAATCATTAGAATTTTTAATAGTCTAGGTTGAGTCAAAAAAATTCCCGGCCATTTCCCGGTTACCCGGTCAATTTGCCACCTTGGTCTAGGTCTCGCTACCACACAGCACGGTGCGTGCAAGAACAGAATAACATATCACAATTTAAGCCTCATTTGTTACATTTCTACTCGTAGCAATAGCTCTTACACTGCTAATAATCTTTTTATACTCAATTATTCGACCAGTTCCAGGAGGAATCCGTCACACCCCTACGGTCACCAATGACTGAAGCGTAGCTCGCTATAATAAATAGTCTTCTGAATCCCACTTTCATTCTAAACCATATGCTGTTTTGCTTTCTCATTCGTGATCAGAACTACTCCTTGGCTGCCATGCCATTCATCATTGAATCTGACCAAAGTTCGAGTTCATTCTCTATTTTTTTAATCTCACATCCCTTTTTCTCTGTTTTCGGTACGCATAAAATACATCAGATCACGCTGACGTTTCAAATATTCTAAGCAGAATGAAACTAATAGTTACGGTGCGTACCGAGATCGCTCGTGCAACGGCAGTGTCGAACACTGCCTTATACAGACTCGAAAATCTTCCGTAATGAATACGGTGCTAGCAGTAGCCATTACGGTTTACTTCTCTCCGTGCAGGATTGGGTTGGATTTATCAAATAACAAAATATTATTTGGTCAAAAATATACAATATCTCACCATAATATCCGATTCCAATTCTGCATTTATTTTGTCAAGGCTGTCTTGTGAAATACTGCGTCCAATCAAAGCTGCGACGTTGGAATATATGATGAAGGAAGCTACACCTCCTAGAAGACCTCCAACAAGAAGAGATCCAATCGCGTCAAATGCCGGATTTCCTAAGTACGAAGTAAGTCCCATACAAGTAGCAGCGCAACAAACTCCTATCACCTGTAATTAAATCTCTTCATAAATGAATTCAATTTTAAAGTTCGAGACAAAAGGGTGAAATTATCGGTACTTGGGATTTCAAGATACTCGGAAACAATTTTGTTATATTTAGAGATGTGTTGTGGGTCTGTTGGTTCATTATGTGGTGTAAAATCACTCTTGTAGTTTACTGCAAAGGTGCTTGCTTGGGTGAAGTGGAGTTCCCGGTATTTCTATTTCTATAGCAGTGGCTTTAAGAAAGTTTAAGAATGATCAATTGGTGTAGTTCTATGTTTTATCAAGTTAAAATTGCTATTACCCTGTTAATGTTGTTTCTATATATTTCATAACCGAGTAGTTTAAATTGCAGTGATTCGCGGAGTAGAGTTTTGAAGGGCAGAGAAATCGTGATTTTGTTTTCGTAGAGCAGCCGCATGCATCGCCCCCACTTTTTTGGTTTTCTTAGCGTCCAGAGAATCTGGAGGGGATGAACTAATCTGAGTGATGGCGCTGCGAAAGGGACAGCGAATATTTGTATTGTTTTGCTTTAGAAAATGCAACCAAATGATTTAGAAACGCGCTTTATGGGATTATTGATAAATAATAGACAATAAAGTAAGCAGCCTAGTAGAAGTGAGATTCATTTTAAAAGTGTTTGTCTCTTTATAACTGCAAAACGGTGGAAACTATGGGGTATCATTGCATACCTTCTGGTTGCAAGTCAGGTGATGACGGCCAAAAATGCCACTTTTTCCTGGTACGAAAGGATCCAAAATTAATTGCGTTGTCGCAAAGGGCAATTTTAAGGGACGATATTATTTTGACACATAAAAACCCAGTTTGCGAAAAGCATCTTCGACGAGATAATATAATTTGGACGACTGGAGTCCAAGGACCAGATAGAACTGTCATGTCTCAGGTAAGTTTTTGAAGTGTGTGCATGGTTTATAGCTTATTTAAGGCGTGTGGGTGTTATGTATCTTATTGATTAAAGGAAAGTTTGTTTGAAAAAATTAAGAAATCAATTATAATTGCGATAAAAATTTTCAAAGTTTGAGGTTAGAACAATAATACAGGTGCTCTTGAAAATAATTTTTACGCGCCGCGTAATAATTGTCGCCTGAATGTTTACAATTATTACGCGGCGCCCGCGACAAAAATTTTTCTATAATACTGTCAGAGTGGGAATTACCAATTTTTTGTTTTTTGAGAACGGGATAAAGGGTTCCCACTATACATTGTATTCAATTTTCACTGCGATCGGGGGCCTAAAAGTTATAAATAATCAAATTTGTTCGAATAATTGTTCACGAAAAAATGATAATTTTGCAAATATAATTCAAGAAGAATTCTCATTAGAAAGAGAAAATGCTCCACAACTGTCATAAAAAATTTCATTCGATTATTGCAAACGAGTCGTAAGTTATTGATTTTTCTATGAAAAGTTGCAAAAACCCTTATTATTAAAAATAATGGAAACGATGCAGTTTTTTAAAGAACAGTTTAAAGTGTTTTCTTGTAATGCTATTATTTACAGATTTCTCCAATGTTTGTTTTCTTTTAAAAAATCACAAAAATTTCATGGGCACAGTTGACGTGTCCAGACTCTTCTGTCATTATAAAGGCTTTTCTTCAAGATAAACAAATTGTCATTTCAAATCAAGAAGAAGTGATTTACAAAACTATTTTTAATTATATGAACTGGCAATGAATGGAAGATATTTGTCCGGAGCACTCGTATTATTTTTCCAACCTCATACTTTGAAAATTTTTATCGTACACTTCAAAAACTTACCTGAAACATGACAGTTCCATCTGGTCCTCGGACTTCAGACGTCCAAATTATATTATCTGGCCGGAAATGCTTTTCGCAAACTGGGTTTTTATGTTTCAAAATAATATCGTCTCTTAAAATTGCCCTTGGCTACAACGCGATTAATTTTGAATCCTTTGGTACAAGGAAAAAGTGGCATTTTTGGCCGTCATAACCTGATTTGCAATCAGGAGCTACGCAATGATACCCCATAGTTTTCACCGTTCTGCAGTTATAAAGAGACAAACCTTTTTAAAAAAATCAAACTTTCACTAGGCTACTCACTTGATTGTCTATCTTTTATCAGTAATCCCATAAAACGCGTTTCTAAATCACTTGGTTGCATTTTCTAATGCAAAACAATACAAATGTTCGCTGGCCCGTTCGCAGCGCCATCACTCGGATTAGTTCATCCCCTCCAGATTCCCCGGATTCTAAGACTACCTACTATCAAATACACCTACATGGTCCATGCAGGGGGCTGTCGTAGAGGTAGGTGGCTGATATGTGTCTTTTTTTAAAGACATTGCATAAACCGACTCTCGGATTTCTGCGTTCCCTCTACGGTTACGCCAATGTAACTATCTCAGCAGAAAACATGTCTGCGCGGGAGATGGCAGATGAATTTCAATTTCACACCTGGAATTTTATGATTATGCACAACTACGGCATTTATGAAACATTCGCGGGTTATACATGAAATTCTATAACTCCAAACTATAAGTCAATAAGGCAGAATGTCGCGATTGATAACGCACAAAGCCGTAATTTGGGGCCAAAATTCAACAACACCATCCGATAATGATGAAGGTCTTGAGGCTAGAGCGTCAGACAATACGACACAGCTGACAATATGGCCGCGCGGGAGATTAAATTTCATGCTGAGAATTTTATGATTATGCACAACTACTTCTTTTAGGAAACATGCCCGGCGTAAACATAAAAGTCCATAACTCCCAACCCCAACACAACACGATTCCGTTCCGCGATCGATAACGCACAAAGCCGTAATTTGGGGCCAAAGTTCAACAGCACC
>WSXT02242995.1:0-15502 GCA_011762715.2 Neuroterus valhalla | reverse complement strand
TCAGTATCTACAAGCTCATATTCTCTTCAATTTAATTTTTTGAGTTTCAAAATTTCGATATCACAGGACGTTTGGACAATACTTTTTAGCGTTTTCGAGCGCTGGTCCCCTTATTGCATCCGGACCCTCATATATACCACCCGCTAAATGAGAGTCCAGAGCAGCAGTCGAGCACCATAGCCAGCGCTCGACGGCGTAATGGGTGCCGCGTAGTGGGGGTACTGCACTCAGGTATCTGGGAAGGAATTGTCCTCTGCCGTATAAATTTGGGGTTTATGGGTCAAGGGTTCATGCGTTTTGTGCTCATGGGCTTATGGGTATATGGATTTCAGGTTTTTGTTGTTTTAAATGATTTTTGCAACATATTACAAATTTACCAAACATTGCTCACAATATTTGTTTAAACAAATTATTTTGGAAAATTTGGATTCGTGAGTTTTTTTGAAATTCTTTTCCAAACATTCATGTCAAAATTTTCTTCGAGTCGGTTGAGATTTGCGAACTGTAGGTGGTCTTGAACATTCCGTCCCCAATGTGCGGCGTCGCGTCGGTGAGACTCACGAAGAATCATCTACAGAATTTCTTTCATTCAACAAAAAATAGTTTTTTTCAGGATATCCGCTGGTGCGAGAAAACGGAAACGATCGAGAATTTTGTTGGACCGAAAAATTATGATATCCTTAAGTTTCGAGTGCGTAGTTCTCGAATCCCCCACTTTAACAATTTTCTATTACAAATTTTGAAAATAAAATTACAAATTAAAAAAATTAGAATTACAAATTTAAATTCAGAGGATTTTGAAATCGAGGATTAGAATTTTTTTAATTTGAGCTAATCAACGGTGAATATAAATTAATTAATGTTGAAATTCCTGAATATGAACAAAAATTAATAATTAATATTAAGAAATGCTTGGCAGCTTTTTATAATCGATAATTATGAATCAAATATTTCGAATTGAACATAAAAACTTAACTTTCAACGTAACAATTTTTATTGTCCCATTCAAAACAATGAAAGCTCTGAATTTAATTCAATGGAAAAATCAAAAAGGAATGGACATAGTATTTAAAATTTTCATTTTCCTTGCCCTAATTAGAAGAATAAATCAACAGATTCTGAAAATTATATCATTTAAGCAATCTTAGATTAGAAACATGAAACTTGCAAATTTTTTAATTAATCATTTAGAATAAAACACTTTGTAAATAAAAGGGTTACATTTTCTTCATTTAAAGTCGTTTGTAATAAATAATTTCCTTCTGATATACAAACTATAGCCAAAATGTAATAAGCCCCACTATATGTGAAAAAGTTGTTTTTTGTTTTGGAAACGACGTGTTACCAGTAGAAAGTCTCTATACTTCCAGACTTTCCCAAAAATTGTTATTCACTACTATCATATCACAAAATACTATACCTGCCCTTCTCATATTCCTGTCACAATTATGTTCCGGGAACCAATTTTTCTCATTTCTCTCATTTGTCTATTTTCTCCTACTCCTAAACCATTGATATCAACTCTTTATGCCGAAATCTCTAATTTGAGCCTCCTTTGAAAAAAAAAACAATTAAAAAAAGAGCTGCTAGCTGATTCAAAACCATAATGTAAAAGGAAATGAGAGAATTTTTTGTGATATGTTCATATGTAATTTTACTTAACTTAACATATTCTCGTAGAAAAGTGGATCAACTTAAAAAAGAAAAAACATATAATTTACTTTTCTAACCTCATTGCCTTCTTCGCATGTGAGAAATCCTCAACTTAATCATCGCATTACCGCACCCTCCATCCAACAAATGAATGAGTCAGCATACTATTTAATTTCATACTTTTGTAAATTTTTTGCTCATAATCATTAAATCAGCATAATAATTATTGAGTTTTCATTCTCCATATATTTAACTGAATCCTTGATGAATGTTTATTTTATTATACTTCCACGTGTACAAAATCCAAGTCCTGATTGGCATTTCCTCTAAAAAAATAAAACAAATCGTATAAAAACATTCCTGAAAATAAGAAGAATGTATCCTTTAAGTAAAAGAATTAAGAAAGTGAAATCAATAATTTTTCAGGAAAATTCAGATAAATAATTTAGTCTCTAAATGGTTGTGCAATCCAGAGAATTTTTTTTCGCTAGATCGAAAACGATCGTTTCCAATCGTAAGTACGCCTCCAGGATCCGAACGTCTCTAAACTAAGAAGAGAACTGAATTGAGTCTAAATCTACTTGGCAGATGAAGGGAAAACTTCCAACTGAATTATAACTCACAGGTCTGCTTTGAACGTCCCGATTCGTTTCCGGTTTCCACGAAACGTTACCTTCCAGCGTGATGTTTTCTCCAATTTATGTCGTATTGAGGTTTCAGCAAACTACCATTCTAGGTTGAAATAACGGGAAAGTGGAGATCTATAGAAAGTGGGCACTTTAGACGAATGGTTTTTACCATTACTGTTCCGCCAATGCAATACTGATTCGATTTTCCTGGCTGAATTCAGAAACTTTATCCTTTAGGAAATCACCGTTTAATTCCTACTCAAGGGATTATCGAGCTGAGGAAAAGTGTAATTAGAGTAACAGCTTCCAGCAGTGGAAGGGAAGCAATTTCCTCCATTTCGTTTCTTAATCGTAAAAGATAAATAGGTATTCCCACACACTCCCGTTTTAGCGGGGAACCTATGGCTCCTAACCTGTGACCTCCATTTCCTGGACCAAGATTCTGGACTTTGAACTTTTACGTTTAATACCGGTTACCTAACATCAAACTCCTCAACTTCAACTGCTTCCTTCAGATTTATGACCTCTGACTCTGACCTTTGACATTCCATTATTGACCCCTGACCTGCAATCCCTGATAATGTATTCTTTTTCAAACCACGGATCTGTAACATCTGACCTTTGAATCCTATTCGCCATCGGCGATTCGTGACATCCCACCTTTGACCCCTGACCTGTTACTCTGATGATATATTTTGCTTTTGACCACTGACCTTCGAAATCATTTATTTGACCGCTGACCCTTGACCCTTCAACATTCTTTCGCTTTCCTGACTGCTGACCTCTACTATTTCTGTCGTTTGAACCCTAACCGCTGAATCCGGTCCCTTGACCCTTGACCCTTGACACATTCACCTATTTACACCTGATTCTGTATCATGGACACTCCTCTCTTATCTTCGACATCCCAGCTTTGATCCCTGACATTGAACCCCTGATGAACTATTCTCCCCCTGATTACTGACCTCCGACGTCTCACCCTGATCCCCTACGAAAATTGTTACCCTAGGCAAATTGTTGTTACTCCTACGAGTTCACTAGCCCAATACTGATTCACTTTCCACAATCTTATTCACGAATTTCATCCTCGAAAATCCGCGTTTAAATCCTTTTCAAAAAATAATCGCAACGAGGAAAAATTCAATCGGAGTTGCCACTTCAATCAGTCAAAGGAAATCTCCTTGGGGATATTCTCCTCGTTTTTTTTTTGGGAGAGGCCTACACTCCAAAATATAGATGAGACATTTATCCTTCTTTCCTACCCTGAGCTTTGATTTCTGACATCTCACCTTTGACCCATAATCGGTGACACCTATGTTTTTATGTATCTGTCTTCCACCTCTGAACTACGACACATGACCTTTAATCAATTAAATTTGTTTCATCACATTTAGGTATCATCCCCTGATCTCCTATCCCTCATTCTATACTCTTACCTATAGCATCTGACATCTCACCTTTATCCTTTGATCAGTGAAACCAAATTATCTATTCTTCCCCTTAATCCTGACTTTGACATCCTCCCTTTGACTAATGGAATCTGTCTCATTCCATTTGGCTATTAACCTCTGACCCTCTTTTCCTCACCTCGAATTCTAACCTCTGACCTCTCGTCTTTGACTTCCTATCAGTAAAATCAAATTAGGCATTTCTTACCTCAATTGTGAACATTGACATCTCACCTTTGACAAATAAAAACTGTCTGATTGCACTTAGCTATTTGCCCCTCATCTTCCACTCCCTCTTCCCTACCCTGATCTTTAATCTCTGACATCCTACCTTTGACCCCTAACCGATGACATTCGATTATGTATTCTTTCTTCAACTTTAAACTTTGGTATCCCACCTTTAATTGGTGAAATCTGTCTTACCACATGGATGTATTGACCCCTAATCCCCTATTCTCTTTCCGGTTTTCTAACCTCTGACATCCTACCTCTGACCTTTGGAATCTGTCTGATGACATAATTTAGCTACTATCTCCTGCTACTATTTTATATTTTAGATATGTAGCTTTATTCCCATTCTTCATCCTGACCTCGAACCTCTGACATCTGATCTTTGACCTCTCATCAGCGACGCCGAGTTATGCATTCTTTCCCTCAATCCAGAACTTTGGCATCCTACCTTCGACAAATAAAATGTGTCTCATTGCATTTACCTATTGACCCCTGATCTCCTATTCCCTATTCCCTACCCTGACCTCTAATCTTTGACATCCCACCTTTGACCCTTAATCGAAGACACCGGGTTATGTATTTTTTTCTCAACTTTGAACGTTGATATCCCACCTTTGACAGTGGAATCTGTCTCATTACATAAGCTATCGACCTCTGATCCCACATTTCTTACCCTGACCTTTTACATTCCCCACCCTGACCTTTTACATTCCCCCTTTGACTCCCAATCGGTGACACCAAATTATGTATTCTTCCCCTCATTTCTGAAGGTTGACATCTCGCACACTCGATCCATTAATATCTGTCTCCCCACATATGCTTTTGACCTCTGATTCCCTATTCATCACCTTGACTTATAACCTCTGACATCTCACCTTTGATCACTAATCATTGACTCCTATATAATTATGTATTCTTCCCCTAACTCTCAAACTTGACATCACATCTTTGAAGAATGAATCTGTCTTCACACAGCAATGTGTTCATGTATTTTCCTTCTCTTCTAATCTTTGACAACTGACCTTCAATTACCCCTGATGAACTATTCTTTACCTGATCACTGACCTACGACATCTCACCTTGATCCCCTACAGAGATTGTTACTCGAGACAAATGGTTGTTACTCCTTCGGTTTCACTAACGCAGTACTGATTCAATTCTCACAGCCTAATTTATAAATTTCATTCTCGAAAATCCGCATTTAAATCCTCTTCGAGAGGTGATCGAAATGAGGAAAAGTTCAATCGGAGTTGCAACTTCAAGCAGTGAAAGGAAATCTCCTGGGGAAGATTCTCCTCTTTCTTATGTGAAACCTCTTTTGCAAAAGATAGATAAATCTTTTATCCTTCTTTCCTACCCTGAGCTCTGATCTCTGACTTTGACATCCTATCTTCGACTAGTGGAATATGTCTCATTACATTTGGCTATCCACCTCTGACCCCTTTTTCCTCACCTTGACTTCTAACCTCGGATATCTTAGAGTTGACTACCTATCAGTGAAGCCAAAGAAGGCATTCCTTTCCTCAATTATTATGAACATTGACATCTCATCTTTGACAAATAAAATCTGTCTGATTGCACTCGGCTATTAACCCCTCATCTCCCATGCCCTCTTTCCTACCCTGACATCAATCTCTGACATCCTACCTTAGACTCCTAATCGATTACACTAAATTCTGTATTCTTCCCTCAACTTTGAACGTTTACACCTCACCTTTGACCCATAATCATTTACACCTATGTAAATATGTATTCTTTCCCCTAACTCTCAAACTTGACATCACATCTCTAGTCAATCAAATCTTTTCGATCACAATCAGCTATCACCGCCTTATCCCTTATCCCTGTTTCTATTATTTTACCTCTTATCAGTAAAATCGAATTATTTATCCCTACCCCTGATTCTGAACTTTGGCATCCTTCCTTTGACTAAAGAAGTCTATCTCATTATATTCGGCTATTGACGCCTTGATTCCCTATTCCCTTTTCTGACCCCTTACCTTTGAGATCTCACCTTTGACTCCTTATCAATGACACCAAATCATGTTTTCTTTCTCTCACCTCATAACTTTGACATGCTTTCTTTGACCAATGGAATTAGTCTCATTACATTTAGCTATTAACCCCTGATCCTTCGTCCCTACCCTGACCTCTATCCTTTGTTATCCAACCTTTGACCCCTGATCTGTGACACCTTACTATGTACTCTTCCCTAACCTCTGAACTTTCACATCCCATCTTAGGCTGATGACCCCTCCTTGAATTGGTTTTCAATGTTTAATTCATGATCAGTTTCTGAGAAGTTTCTGCGGTTATCGTTTCAGATCAAAAATCTATTCCCCTTGCATAAAATTAAAATTTTCTTTTAAGAATTCGAGTGCCTATGGTAAAATTAATGTTTTCAATTATAGAATTTTACTCAGAATGGATCGAAATTTGGTAACTAAGTTTATTAACAGCACCCAAAGTGCTCATAACAGAACATTATTTTGCAACCAGAGCCGCTTCGTTTAAAAAGACGGATTTCAAAGGGTATGTAATTGAACCATTGATTTGCGTAAATTGAAAGGTATGCCCATGAGGCAGTCAATATTTGCGGACATGGTGATTATTATAGAAGCAAAATCAGTGCATCCCCATGAAACTTATGTGAAAAAAAACAACAATTTTTTGTCGGAAAAAATTAATATCCTTTGTAAAACTATAGTATAACGTATGCCGATCACACTTCGCAATATTTCAACAAAGTCAACCATGATATAAAATCGGCATACGTACAGCGCAAGTCTAAGGCAATCTCGAAGGTCGGCTCAGACCCTAAAAAATAACACAAAATATTTCATTATTGTTCCACGCTCCATGGATGCCGATTTTTTTTCATGGTTTACTTCGTTTAAATATTGCGAAGTGTGATCGGCATACGTCATACTATCGTTTTACGGAGGATATTAATTTTTTCCGACAAAAAATTGATTTTTTTCACATAAGTTCCACGGGGACGCACTGATTTTGGTTTTATATTATTCACCATGTCCGCAAATACTGACTGCCTCATGGGCTTACGTTATCATATCATTACACTTTTTGGCAGCGGGCTGGCGGACTATAAGTCGAAGATAATGCCCAGGATCCCTTATGACCCAGGGATGAGACGAATCGGAAATATGAGATTCAACTCAGTCGTAAGTCATGAGTTGAAAATGGATCAAGTTTTTCTGAATCAACTAAGGGCTTTATTCTGCGTCTAAAAGTTGACTCAGGACTCGGCCCTCATTCATGAGGGCTCATGACTCATGACTCATGATTCACATCAAGGTTAAACCGAATGCTTCCAATTCGCTTCCGAGCTTCAGCCATCTTAGGCAATCCAGAAAAAGATGAATGACAACGAAAGGATTTGAATTCAGGTCCGTATATGAGTGACATGCGACATATGGAGTTTCACTTAATTGATGTAGAGGCAGAGAACACTGTTGCATACTGGGTCATACCTGCTGGATCGACGTCCTTGCAGGTGAGCCGATTGACGGTTAACAGGGTTACGAGATCAAAACCGAGAACTACTTACCTATCTGTTCTAGTCAGGGTAGGATCAAGTAAAGCGAGACAAGTCGTTCTGAATAGGAAACTCACTGGAGATCCATGTACGGTAAACCCTGGTGTATCAAACCATCGCATAGAATTTTGATTGTCAACTCCAGTTCAAGATGTACTAGTTGTATCAATCTAAAATTGTTTCTTGCACAACTTTTTAAAATTCTTTTCGAGGAGTTAAGTCGTTATACTATTTATTGGAAGTTGGAGGTTATCGTAGAACGAGGATTTACCTTCCACAAATGTTGATCTATATTTTAGAGTTTTTTTGTGCTGTTGAGTTAGACATACTGAATTCACTAAAACTTCTGAGAAACTTTGGCAGTGATGTCTTGCCTCTATGGTCAGACTTTGGTTCTTCTCCAACGTCCGCGTTCGTAATCAAACTCATGTGCATATTTAGAAACGATTTCATACACACTATAGTAAGACATCTACGTGTTTTTTTAAGCAGTTGTTTTCTGCGCCCAGACATTTCGGAGAACTGTTTTGAATTTTCGCGTGCAGGGTTGCGGGTTGAGAGAAGGGAATGATTTCTGGATTCAAACTGAAGATGGTTCTGTTGGCGCAGCAAATATCTGGTCTAAGAAATATATGGAAATCACCCTGCCGTGTTCACACACATATTTAAAAACGCTTATACATTGTTTAGTGTTCAATTATTTACTTCTAATCTTCTACTGAATAGCGAATCTGGAGATTGGCGATTTATCTTTTCCTTTAACAGATGTTAGAATTAATTATAAAGCTCGTGTGATGTGGTTTGTTAGTTTCAAAGAATTTTCTACAAAATAGAATAATGTTTAACTGAAGAATATATTGTTTTAAATAAATCGTGAATCTTCGGCCAAGAAAACGATTTTCATAAATCAATTCAAATTCAAACCAAGAAAGTTAGTTTTCAACTAAAACGGTAGAATTTTCAACGGCCATGATTTCTAGATGTTTGTTATTTCTGAGATTTCTTTGAATTTTTTATTCAACTCTTATTCTTTGTTTCTTTTTCTAATATAGAATGAGAGCCACAACTCAACGATACAAGTTCAATCCTCCCAAGCGTCTTACAATAATCGACTTACCTCACTATCAGGTCCGAAAACTGATATCAGTGATGCAACGCCGGTATAGTCAAACTGAGGTTCTTCTCCAACGTCCGCGCTCTTAATAAGATTCTTGTCTTGAGAAATACATTTCAAAGATTCCCATATGAAATATAAATGGGTCTGGCCAGACCCCATTTGCCAAACCGAAGGATATTGAAATAAATATTCCTGTAATTATCCTCATATAGCATTTATCCTTCCAGTTTTTGTTTTTATTGGAAGCAAATGAAATTATAGGAAAAGTCAAGGAGTTTGAGGTCGCTAGCTCAATCAGAAGATTGTTAAAAGAACAAGTTAAATCGTAACAGGTCTGGCTGGACCCATGTTCCAAACGGAGGGTTAATTTACAAGAAATATCTCGATTTTCAAAAGAGCAGTTAGATTTCTAATCAAAAAGAACTATTTTCACCGGAAATATAAATTTTCGTTCAAACAGAAAAATCTTCGAAGAAAAAAATTTATAGAGTAGTTCAACATTTATTCTTAGAGGAATTTTCAAACCGAAAGGAGGAATTTTCGTCAACTTACTAAACTTATCAATCAGAAAGATGAATCTTTTTCCAAAAAAGTAAATTTAAGATCAAATCCTCAGACCAAAAAAAATACATTTTTAAAAAGAGAAGTAAATCAAAGGGAACTTTCCAGTTTTCAAAAAATAGCTCTATTTTTAACCGAAAAGTATCGTTATCATCAGAAATATCAAATTTGAACCAAATAGGACAATCTTCGAAAAGAACATTAGTTTTATTAGCAATTGATTTTGATAGCCTTACATTAACAATTCGAATTGTTACATGTAGCAAAGAGAAATAAATTTTCTCATTTCTACCTGTCAGTAGTTGTGAACTATAATCTGACTTATAGTTCGGTGCAATACACAAGTGTCTTATGATTTTTACTTTGCCATTGCCATTATGGTCAATATTAGGTGAAAGGGTCTCGCAAAATTACCGAAAAGTCGCATATCAACCAATTTACGAATAAATACTGCATTTTTTGGAACAATTACTGGCTTAGCCCATTTACCACAATGCTTCTGTAAAGCGTGCCACGTGCAGCGCCGCTCCAGTGAGAGAATTTCGCACATAAAAACTATCCTCAGAAAGGGAAGAAAGTTGTCAGGCGAGAACGTTTGTCTGTCATTGTATTTCCCGCTTGCTGTCAATGGTGAATTATCGATAACTATCGTTAAGCTCGCCAGTTATCGACAATTAACGATTCCAACATCGCGCAGACTAACCTTATTCTACTTAAATCTACTTATTATAACTGTACAACTCCTCTACCTTATTTTTGTGTGACTTCCGTTTCCTTTCACTTCTCTTCAAACTCAACCTTTTCCTTTACACAGCCACTCTTTCATTCTATCTCATTTGCTCTTCTAGCTTCCTCCAACTCCCTCATCCACTCCTCCCCCTGTCCTTTCTCCCCCAGAATCATTATCACGTTCTTTTGCCAGCTCCCTTTATCTTCCATTCCTCTCATACATCCTTCCCATACATGTTCCCATGTTTCTTCTTCCCATTCACATATTCTGCACTTTCTTTTCTCATCCTCTTCCCAATACCTTCCTTCTCTGACCTCGTTCCACAATCTAAATCTTGCTATTCTTGTCCATCTCTTCTCTCCCCACCCCTTTTCCAAATATTTTAGTAGTCCTTCCTTTTTACAACCTCATACCATTTATTGTATTCTGACTCCTTAATCCTTCCCCTTTTTTCTATTATTTAACTTCCCTTCTCCCTTTCTTCTAATCCTTCAAAGCTTCTTTCCATTACCTCTCCTATATTTCTATCCGTAAGAAACTCCCTTTTTTCCTCTTCCCATTCCGATAACTCAATATCCCTCCCTCTTCTTCCTTCCACCTCCTTCAGACATTCTTTAGCTAACTCCCCTCCTCTTCCCTCCCTTAGCTTTTCTTCGAATTTCCATGCTCTTTTGCCTACCCTGATCTATAATTTATCCCTTTGAGCTTCCTCTCTGACCATATATCCAGGTGTCCTCTAATCCACTCCTAACGTCCATCTCACATATTGTTCTTGTATCCTTCCCATCTCTTCCCTTTCTTTCTACCCCCATATTTCTGCCCCGTATCCTAACACCGGTCATACCAGGGTGTCAAACAACCACATTCTTCTTTTCCAATCTTCCTTGAATCTCCTTTTTCCTATACCCCATACCTGCTTCATTAACCCTGACGCTTTTTTAATCCTTTCTCTTATGAGTGCCTTATGATCTCCATTCGCTTGCAAGGTGTATCCTGAATATTTCAACTCTTTTACTTCTTCTATCTTTACTCCTTTCCATCTCCCAATCCATACTTTTTTCTTCCCTTTCCATTTCTGAACCTCATTATCTTTGTCTTTCCCCGTTCAACTTCAACTTTTTCTCATCTAAGTATTCCTTCATCCCTGTAATTAGACCCGCCATTCCCTCTTCATCTTCTGCCATCATAAATGTATCATCTGCATATGCCAGTCTATATATCTTCACCTTTTTCATCTTCACACCTCCCCATCCTTTTCTTCTCATTGCATCTTCCAAGTCTGAGATCAGGATATTAAATAAAAGTGGGCTCAGAGGACACCCTTGTCTTACTCCTCTCACCAACCAGAAACTATCACCTACTTGATCGATTACCTGTACTCTGCTTTTTGTCTAACGAAAAATTTCTGAAACTCTTTTTATCAGTCTTTTCCTTATACCTTCCTTTAACAATAACCTTTTTTAACTCTTCCTTGTCCAGAGAATCGAACGCCGCTTTTAGGTCTACGAACATAGCTATCATTCCTCCCTTCTCCATTTTAATTCTCCTATTTATTATATAATTTACTATGTTTATGTTGTCCATCACCCCCATCCCTTTCCTGAACCCCATCTGATTTGGTGGCACTATCTCTTTTTCCTCAACTTCTTTCTTCAATCTCTCTGATAATACAGTTACATATACCTCGTACAAGGTATGGCATTAGCGTCACTCCCCTATAATCCTTAACCTCCTCTCCTTTGCCTTTTTTCAAAATCTGTACCACTACCCCTTCCTTCCATATCTACCTCCCTTCCTTACTTCATTCTCTACCTCTCTTAGCAGATCCATGAAATACCTTTTCCATTCTACCATCTCAATATCCTGGTTTACCCTTTTTCTTTTTTCCTCTTTATTTACTACTTTCCAGACCTCTTCTTCTGTTCTAGCCTTCTCCGCCTCTCCTTCGAACCTCCTATTTTCCTCCTCTTTTTTCTTGTCACACATCTCAGTATATTCCTTCTTTTTTCTCCTATATTCCTCTCCTTTACTTTTTCCCTTCCTCCATCTTCTTAGTTCCTTCCTCACAATCAAGCAGTTGAATAACACACTTCAAAACTTAAATTTACACCTAAAAAGATCGTTTTTCTACGGGGACCCATAAAATTCTAACAGAATACATGAATTTCTAATCAAACTGTTGAATTCCTACTCAGAAAGTTTTAATGAACAACCAAAAACTTTCAGTTGATAGCGGAATATATCAGTCCCCACTAAGAAGACGAATAAACAACCTTTTATTCGCACTTTCCTCTAGAAGAGATACATTCTAACCTTACAGTTGAAAACTTTACCAGAAATATCAAATTTAAAATCGGAAAACTTGATATTCCACTAAAAAAAAAATTTTCAAGAAAATATAATGAATTTTAATTAATTGGTTTAATTTTATTTGGAAAATAATAATTTTCTAATAAAATTGATTTTTGACAAAGCAGTACAACGTACAAAAAAATGTGATATTTTATTTTCGGGCCGAAAATAATTTCGTTCTTCACAAAAAATACCTGAGTTTAGACCAGGCAAGTGAATTGCAGAATAAACAGGTCTTCAACCTTGAAGATAAACTTTGGATCAATCAGTTGCATTCTTTTCTGAAGAATTAAATTTTCTGCTGGGAGAAATGAATTCCTATTCGGAAGAGGAGAATTTTGAAGAAGAAATTGAATTATTAATTAAATATTTTCCAGCCGGGACAAAAACCAAATTCTAGGTAATTTGTAAGAATTTTGATCGAAAAAGGCAGATTTTGCTTCGAACAAATCGCATAATAAACAGGATTGTTTAATGCAGAAAAAAAAATTAAATTCTAACTGAAAATAAACTGGGAAAATAACTTTCACATTCTTTCCCGTTTACTTATTTTTCTTGAAAATAGGAATGAGCTAAAAATCGATGGAACAGGTAAAATTGCATGGAGCGTCTCACTATAACTGACCTACTCCACCGTAACTCGCAGGAACCTTTGGCAGTGATGTCCTGTCACAATGGTCAGACTGGTTCTTCTCCAACGTCCGCGCTCATAATCAAATGATTATACTGACGTACCTGAAAGGCATAAGAAGTGTGACCTCATAATGGGACTGTGCAACGCATAAAATACGAGGGAGAAAAGTGTCGAGATGGCTGGCGATTCACCTGATCCACCTGAGATGAAAAAACAAAGAACTTTGCCTGATAAGTGGGGCTTTAGGCCTAATAAGAGACCGAGAAAGGACACGACTGATGTAGCAGCAACAACTATCCCACTGAGCAACCGCTTTGGAGTCCTTCAGAACAGTGAGGAGTGCGACAAGTCTACCCATACCCAGGACGAGAGAATGGATGAAAACCATGACGAATCGAACAGTGTCCAAGAAGGTAACACCAACGCGAAAGGTGCGAAGAAAAAGAAACTGCCACCTATAATCATTTCGGAAGAGCTAGACGATTACACAGGATTCGTCAGAACGTTAAAATCCTTCATCAAAGGGGATCCGAGAGTTCATTATTCCCCTAAGAGGTTGGCCGTTTATGCCGAGAATGAGGACGACTACAACACCCTACTGAGAGAATTGGACTTAGTGAAACGTGAATACCATACATACCCGACCAAGGAGAGAAAAACAAAGAGGATGGTATTGAAGGGACTCCCCAACATACCTGTACAGGAAGTAGCAGACGATTTGATCCGGCAAAGCGTGAAATATGAGAAGATTGTGACGTTGGAGACTAAAAGCAAGCTTCCAACAGATCAACCCATCTACTTGATAGACTTTACTCACGATACAGACCTTAAAAAAGTCAAGGATATTCGATATCTGTGCTATGTTCGAGTGCATTGGGAAAATTACAGAAATAGGAAGAGAATAACACAATGTCACAGATGTCAGCAGTTCGGCCATGGGACCGCCTACTGCAGACATACTCCTAGATGCGTCAAGTGTGATAAAGACCATCTAACAGAAACGTGTGAAAAGAGCAAGGAGATCCCTGCTACATGTACTAACTGTGGAGGGCCCAATGAACCAGAGACAACCAAGGAGCACCAATATTCCTGAGCTAACAATAGCCAACTTCCCCGTGCTTCCGACTGCCCGGAGAAATGTAGCCGAGCCATCAACATCGTGGAACACCAAACCGAACCTACGTGATCCTGTAAGCAGCCACCAGGGACAGGAGCTTGAAGACCTGAAAGTTACAATGACTGAAATGAGAAGACTGAACCAACTATGCAATATAGGTAAGATGTTGGAACTCGTTATAGAACTTAATAGTAGTTTAATGCATTGTAAAAATGACCTAGATAGGCTACAAACTTTTTATTCAGTTTTAACAAAAAATGGCTGTAAATAAGTTTAGTTTCAACTCCTTAAAAATGGCGCATTGGAACGCCAATGGTCTTAGAGGGAACCAAAGTGAGATCAAGCAGTTTCTGGTCGAGAAAGACATTGACATAATGCTCATCAATGAAACGAGATTAAAACTCACTACCAAATTTGGACTGTTTGGGTACCAATGCGTCAGGAGAGAAAGAAGTGATAATAGCTTAGGAGGTGGGGTTATGATCATTATGAAAAACATCATCCGATTCCATGAAGTAATAATTAATACTACTAGCCTGGAAGCCGTTGCTATTAAACATTCAGATGGTCTGATAATAGCTTCAATTTACAACCCACCGAAAATCAAAATAAATGCGAATGACTTGAGTCTTTTGAATAAACTAGGCCAAAAGTTGCTTATTTATGGCGACCTCAACTCGAAAAACACATATTGGAATTGAAGAAATAATAATGCTAACGGGAAAATAATACTCGATTTTGCTATAAATAAAATGTTCAAAATTCTTTATCCAAACAGCCATACGTTATTCCCTTACAATAAAGGTGCCCCTAACACGGTGCATATAGGTCTAACTAGGAACATTAAATGTGATATTACTGTAGAAACGTTGGATGAACTCAATTCTGATCATCTCCCCATCATATTTACGCTGTCTAATTTTGTAAAAGTTGACTGTCAAGAACGCAAATTTTTCAACTATAAAGAAGCCAAGTGGAATATATTAAGAGAGTTCATTCATGAAAATCTTGTTAATAATAAAAACATTAATACCGAACTGGACATAGACTGTAGCATTGACGCATTAGTGTCTGTCATCAATCAAGTACTAGGAAAATCAGTTCCAATATCTCAAGGGGTGGGTGGGAAAATACACATCTTGCCTGCAGAAATTAAAACCTTGATAAAAACTAGAAACAAATTGAGAAATATATGTCAAAGAACCAACAGCGATGAAATTCCGAAAATTAAAAATAGACTCACTAATACTATCAACAGAAAAATTGCAAAGTTTAATAATACTAATTGGAACAATAAACTAGAAAGTCTTAGCACTGAAGATAACTCAATATGGAAGATGACAAAATGTCTTTTGAAAAATGGTGTGCATTCGATACCCCCCCTGAGAGATGATAAAGGTCTATTTCATAGTGATTTTGAGAAATCTAACTTGCTAGCTGCCCAATATGAGAAAGTCCACTGCATGACTTCCGA
>WSXT02242973.1:0-15503 GCA_011762715.2 Neuroterus valhalla | reverse complement strand
TTGTACCTTCACGTTATCCTCACTCCATATGTAATCAATATGTAAAAAACCATGAATGGGAAAATTGTGCCCAATAAGATGACCTTTACAATGAAGTTTGTTTTGTTCTTTAGCGATTCCTCGTCATCGAGTTATGCAGATTTTTGTAGAGAGGTCAGGACTTTTGAAACCGATAGTAGGAAGCGAACAAAAGAGTTTCGACTGGGACGGTGCGATGGCACTTCCAAACCCAAGCACGAAAACGAATCATGTCACAACGAGACCGACTATTAGAAATCAGGTCTCGCTTACAACTCCTAACACGGGCACAATAGCAAAAACCATCAATAGATCAATAGGTCGCCGTAGGGGCATCCGGAAAAACTTCCGAGAAACCCCTTAAATAGGAAATTCCACTAACGCTATCAGACAGAATATAACTTCCAGAAATAAAACTATAAATGACGGTTTGAACCCCATTGACAATACACTTTTTTGGAATAATCAGGACCTGAACTTCAATTTAAAAAAAATGACAGGACGAAACAAAGCACACATATACACCAAGAAACATATGACCATGACTCTTTCTTACAAAACCACACACAGTTTTCAGTAGAGTCAGATGAATTATTGGGAAGTATCTAATATAATGAATTGATAAAACGACAAGGCGAAAGATTTTTTAGAGAAAGGGGAAAGAAACTTAGAGGTCCAAAACAAAGCTTGAACCCCTCAGCTCTTACGATACTATAGATGATCGCAGACAGAGAAGATCTTATAATTTGAAATCACGAAATTCGGACAACATTGAACCATTTGAGGACAGAAATTTCCCAAGACAAGACAGATCACGTTTACTCTCGACAACTAGGAATAGGTCAAACAGACATTCAGGAATACACACCAATCTCGTAGACACAGGAACTGATACTGAACCGGAAAATCATTTTAATAACGAAACAATTCCAGCAACCTATTTCCCCTTCGGTATGATCCAAACCCCTTTCCAAATTATTAGTAATTGGTTGTTTAAATTTCGCAACAATAAAGAGGAAAGTCCAGCAAAATTTCTAGAAGAACTAAAACGATTTAGAAGGGGCTATAAAATAGATGATCAAGACATTTTGGAAAATTTAGATGTACTATTGATTGAACATGCCAAAGACTGGTGTTCAATAAATAAAAATTCCTGGAGAACACTATCGGACTTTTTCGTTGATTTTAAAAACGCACATATAGAAGAAAAATTTTCCGAAGGAATTAAGCAAGAAATTGAATTTTGTAATCAGAAACAAGTCAAAAATTCGAGGCCAAGTCTTACGAATCACAGAACCAAAAACCAAAGACAAAAATAAAAATAATTTAGAAAACAAAAAAGATGACCTTAGAGAAAATCCTGATAATAGAGGAAATACTAAAGGAAACAAACAGAACGAAAATCACCAGGGCCGAAAGAATTTCCAAAATCGATAGCCATTCCCTCCATTCGGATTTCCATTCCTACCCTTCCCAAACCAATACCAAAATAGTTTCAGGCCTAGACTCCCTAACAATAAACAGAGGTATCCGTTCAACCCTTACAACCAAATGTTACAAATATATAATCAGACGGCACTAGGCTCTAATCAGGGAAAATATCAACCGATGATAGAATCCCCAATAGAAAACCCGGAAAATAAAATGGAAAAAAAATTCCCAAAAACCAAATTACGAAAATAAAAGCCGAAATTCGGGAAATCCGAGTTTAAATCAGCAAAATAATTCAAACGCAAAATCGAATAAGAAGCAGGATTCGAATTCCCAAAATTCAAATTCGAAAGACGCAAAAAATAATTCAAATTGTTAACACTGTGGATTAGTGGGTAATTTTAAGAGAGAATGCCCATATTATGTATACAACCAGGGAAACTGGAAGGGCGGGTACTAGGCCGGAAAATAGTGCAACCTATTACCGAAACGCCAGAGATATTGAATTCGGACAAAGATGAAATATCGGAAACACGATTTCATCTAATGAGAAAATTCGAAAATAAGCTTTTTCGGATTTTGGTCGATACAGGTGCTACACATTCCTATGTCGGCAAGGAGTTACTGGAAGAAATCCAAAATTCTAGGATATGCATTCTAAAACTCGTTTCAAATAAATTAATAGTAGCAAGCGGAGAAACAGTCGATATAATTGGACTAGTCATGATCCCAATTACTATCGGCAAAAGAGTTAAGCATACAATATCCAGATTGGTCCCGCAATTGAAATCCGTAGGTATTTTAGAGATAGACATGATAAAATCCTTACGGATGACGCTTGACTATGACTCAGGGACTTGGTGGCTACCAGATACATACCCCACCCGCTTTTCTACGAAAACATACCCAAAAGCGTTACCACACCCAATACCGGGCCTTAAAGTTAACGCAAATAAAGATTTGAGAACTATAAATAGTAGGGATAAGTTAGAAATTAAGAATAAGATTGACACAACTGTGAATAGTAGGGATGAGATAGAAATTAAGACTGAGGTAAACGAAATGGACAAGAAGCTAAAATTCGGAGGTAGTATTAGCTTGAAAAGCTCAAGGGAGCCAAACAAGAACGTTACGAACTTAGATGTTTATAAAATTCCGCTCAAATCAATCAATCCCACCCAATACCCAAATTCGAAAACAGCCCAAGACCACGAAATAAACCCTGCGAAATATATTCCAAGACTAGTGAGCATTCCCACCTCAAACAAATTTCAATTCCTAGAGAACATCCCCACCCAAGACACTAGCGACGAGACGAGCACCATGGACTCGTTTAAGATAGGAAAACCTAGAATCAGGAAAAAAGTTCAGAAAAATAATACAGGAAAAATTCTTTATAATAGTAAATACAAGGATGAGTACAAAAATATCGATAGCAACCCTTGGGAAAATCGAAGGGCCAGCTATCCGGATGAAAATAAGGAATCTAAAGAAGAAACGAAATTACCCAACATTGAAAATAAAAGTCAATGGATTAATTTCAAGAATAAAGCGATTGAATTAAACAATATCTCTGACAATTTAGGAAAATTGACCAAACATAAAAATAGTTCTTCAGAGATTTGCGAAGGCATTGTTGGGGTTAACGAAAGCCAACAATCTCAACTGGAAACTTTATTAGAAAATAAGATAAAAATACATAAGGGCAAAAAACATAGGGCGACTCATTAAACAAAAAACATTATCAGAACAAGTTCCGATTGGTCAAACCCCATAGTTATGATCAAAAACCAGGAAAAGACTATAGATTTTGCCTAGATTCTAGAAAGGTAAATAACATCACGAAAAAAGACCTCTACCCAATCCCACTCATGACAGAAATCCTTGACGCATTAGGATCCGCAAAAATGATTTTGAAAATTGACTTGAAATTGCCATATTTACAAATACTACTTGGAGACGATTCCAAACCAATCACAGTGTTCACAGTCTTTGGAAAGGGGATGTATCAATTTGAACGGATGCCATTTGGTTTACCCAATGCTCCTGCAACCTTCCATTGACTGATGGACAAAATTATTACTCCAGACTTGAAACCGAACATTTTTTGTTATTTAGACGATATAGTTATTGTGACTCAGAATTTCGAAAACCATTTAAAATACCTCAGCATTGTACTTGACAAGATTAACGACGCAAATTTGACAATCAGTCCGGATAAATGCGAGTTCGGTTGCTCGGAAATTAGGTACGTCGGGTTCAAAGTTAACGGAAAGGGGTCAAGTGGATGAGGACGAAATCAAACCAATCCTAGACTTCCCAAAACCCAAAAACATTAAACAATTACAGCGCATCATAGGGATGGCAAGTTGGTACAGAAAGTTTATTCCGCAGTTTGCTGAAATCGTAGAAACGTTGGGTATATTGCTCAAGAAGGATGAGACATGGGATTGGGGATTAGAACAGGACGAAGCCTTCCAAAAAAGAAAAGATCTTCTTACATCAGCACCAATTTTGACATGCCCAGATTTCACGAAACCCTTCCACCTAGAAACGGACGCAAGTAATACGGGCTTAGGAGCCGTACTCACTCAAACCATTTACGGGGTAAATTATGTTATCGCTTACGCAAGCAGAGGTCTAAATGGCGCCGGATCTCGGTACACGGCCTCAGTGGAAGAGTGCCTAGCCGTGGTTTGAGCTATACGTAAATTTAGACGGTACTTAGAAGGTTTTAGTTTTAAGGCCATAACGGACCACTTAGCGTTAAAGTGGCTCCATAACCTCAAAAACCCTACTGTCAGATAAGCCAGATGGGCTTTAGAACTCCTCGAATATGACTACGAAGTCATATATCAGGAGGGAAGTTCAAACCATATCCCTGATGCTCTCACGGGATCAGGACAACCAGTAAACAATGTAGCGTTCGCGTTAGCAAGTATTACAGAGAAACCGACAGCGGACGTAGACGATAAGACAGACGACTGGTACTCAACAAAAATGAGACAAGTGAGTGAAAGACCTGAAGAACACGAAAAATGGCGAATCCGAGATACGGAACTCTAATTCCAAAGGACCGACCCAATAAAATCAAATCTCTTAGCAGACTGAACCCTTGGAAACTAGTCGTACCCAAAAGGCTTAGAGCTCAAGTTATACGGGAAAACCACGACGAAATCCAAGCAGGACATTTAGGCTCAGAGAAAACTCACACGAGAATATTTGAACATTACTTCTGGTCAGGGGTACATTCAGACGTGATCAAATACGTAAAAAACTGCCAGGGTTGTCAAAGAGTAAAACCGGATAACCAAAGTAAAATGGGATGAATGGGGAAACGAATTATCGAAGAACCGTGGAACATGGTAGCAGCTGATAAAATGGGACCGTTACCAATTTCGAAAAGGAGAAAAGACCAATACATCTTGATTTTTGTAGAACTCTTTACAAAGTGGGTGGAAATAATTCCGATTAAAAAAGCGAACGGGATTACAATAGAGTCCGAATTTCACAAACGTATCTTTTCGCGTTGGAGAACACCCAGGATTCTCCATACCGATAATGGCACAGAATTCGTTCAGAAAACCTTGAGAGATCTAACCGAAAAATTCGATATTAGGCACACTAAAACACCTAAATATTATCCGCAAGCAAATCCGACAGAGTGATATAATAGGAAAATTGAACAGATAATTAAAACTACTTAGAAAACGATCACTCTACTTGTGATGAACATATCGACGTTTATATTTTGCGATAAACACTAGTAAAAATTCGTCAACGCTATTCACACCAGCTTCCCTAAACCTAGGTCGTGAGTTGGAACCACTCCAATCACTCTGACGAACCTTAGATCAGGATAGCGAAATAGAATTTCAGAATATAGACAAACGGACAGATAGGCTAAGAAGACTTCAAATTATAAAATAAGAGGTCCAGAAAAACTTGGACCTGTCAAACGATAGGCAGGCAAGTAGATATAACTTAAGAAGAAGACCAATAGAATGTAAGGTGGGTGATAAGGTACTAAAAGTAGTTACGAAATTATCGAATAAGGCTGATAGAAAAGCAGGGAACTTATACGACAATTACGAAGGCCCATTTATTATTCCGAGAAAAATTTCCCCAACAATTTACGAATTGAAAAACCTAAAAGGAAAGAGTATTGAGGAATGGAACGTTATTGACTTAAGGTTGGAAAATTTTGATTTAATTAAAGGCAAAATGGCAATGGATCAGTAACACCAGCGATACAGAAAAACTGAAACTGACTCCTGACAAAACTTTTAACTCAACCTACGTAGAATGACTCTAATAAATTACTAAAATACTTATACAGAATAAACTCCATACACAGAATTGAAAAACCAGTTCAGCGAACAAAACCTACTCAAAGGACAGTTGACCCTGGAAACAACAATTTGAAGGACAGTTGACTCCACGGACCAGCTGCTTTTTCAATTTGTTTTAGGAAGAACATAACCATCACGGATAAACAGGAATTCCAGATATAAACCCGAACCCTTGCGGGGGGGTAACAAAAATGTTATATAAGAGGGGTAATTCGGCACGGCCATGCATAGAAGGGTTGCTGACTCGTGCCCGAGGCGAGGCGGAACTGTCCGAGGGGTCCCGAGTCCTCTTGCGTCGGACCGTCGCTCGCCGCCTCAGGCTTGGTTCGTTCGCCCCGTAGGTCACTGTGGTTGAGTTAGTGCTGTTTCCTACCCTTTCCTTCTGGATTACTCCACGACGCCGCCTTGCCACTGCCACCTCCTGGACGGGAGGACTGCCGGAACCCACAAGGAAGCTCACCGAGGCCTGCCTCTGCCCTGCCGACGGCCAACCGGCCCCACCTTCGTCACGCCAAGCCTTACCTATGTAAGTGCCAAATAAATTGGTATATTTTAAATGTGCATTCCTTTCATTGTGTTGCCCTTTCTCAGCGTCCTACCCCCATTTCCTCCCCTCGGTAGGCACTCCCGCCATACGGTGCTCGTCTCGTCGCTGGTGTCTTGGGTAGGTATGCTCTTTAGGGGTTGGAATTTATTATAGGTTGGGATGTTCATTAGGCTTGGGATATCTTTTGTTGGATTCGTTCCGGAGGTTCGCGCGTTGTTTGGTTTTGGGAATTGGTACGTATTCCTTGATACTAGTAGAATTTCCTTATTGTCTACTGTCAGAATGCTCCTATCGAGCTCTCTTGTGCTTTTCAGATTAACACTACCTCCGAATTTTGGTTTTTCATTTATTTCCTTATTTTCATTCCTAATTACTAACTTATCCCTGCTGTTTACAGATTTAACATCTTTATTAACATTAACTTTAAGGTCTGGTATTGGGTGTAGTAAGTAGTTTGGGTGTGCTTTCATAGGATAGCGGGTGGGGGGAGTACCTGGTAGCCACCAAGTCTCTGAGTCGTAGTCAAGGGTCATCCGTAAGAATTTTACCATATCCGTGCCTAAAACGCCAACGGATTTTAATTCCGTGACCAACCTGAATATTGAATGCTTATCTCTTTTGCCGATAGTAATTGGGATAATGACTAGTCAAATTATATCGACCGTTTCTCCATTTGCGACCATTAATTTGTTTGAAACTGGTTTCAAAATTGAAATTCTCGGAATTTTGGATTTCTTCTAGTAATTCCCTACCCACATATGAAAGTATGGCACCTGCATCAACTAAAGTTCGAAAAAGCCGATTTTCGAAAGTTGTCATTAGAAGAAATCGTGTTCCAGATATTTCATCTTTATCAGAATTTATTATTTCTGGATTTCCGGTAATAGGTACCGACATTTCCTGCCCTAATACCCGCCCTTCTAGTTTCCCTGGTTATACGCATAATATGGGCATTCTCTTCCAAAATGACCCACTAATCCGCAGTGATATCAATTAAAGTTATTTGTGTTATCCTTGAAATTCGGATTTTGAGAAATTGGATTTTGATTCTCACCCAATTTCGCGTTCGTATTATTTTGCTGATCTGTATTAGAATTTCCTGGTTTTCATTATTATCGTCATTCGGTTTTTGAGAATTCTGTTTTCGTTTGTTACCATAATTCTCGAACAGTTTTTCGCTTTTTCTACTGGGAATTCAATCATCGGTTGATTTTGTTCCCAATTCAAGCCTGAAGCCATTTGGTTGATCATGGGTAGCATTTGGTTGTAGGGGTTAAATTGGTATCTTTGGTAATGGGTTGGAAATCTAGCTTGGGAACTTATTTGGGATTTAGGCTGAAAACCAGTTGGGAATTTAGGTCTGAGATTTGGTTGATAATAGTTTGGAAAAGGTAGGGATGGAAATCCGAATGGGGGAAGTAGGTATCTGTTTTTGAAATTCTTTCGGCCCTGGTAATTTTGGGTTTTGCTTTTATTATTATTTCAACCGTCTGTATCTTTTCACCTATCTTTGTTATTATCTCCTAAATACCTTCGGTCATCTTTGCTATTATAAGCTTATTTCCATTCTTTTCTTAGATTTTTTGTTCTGCAATTTGTAAAACTTGACCTCAGATTTTTCATTTTGCTAGCTCAGTTTCCTATTCTTTTCCTAAATCTTCCAATGCTTCAAAGGTATCGAACTCATTTTGTTTGATGGACATTTTGTATTTCATCCGAAGGTTTTCGTAGGCTTCACGCAGTTCCCATTCGCGGTCATCTATTTTTCAGCCTCTTATGAATCTTGTTAGTTCTTCTAGGAAATTTGCGGGACTGTCGTCTTTATTATTGCGGAAAGTGAACGGCCAATTACTCATAATTTGAAAGGGTGTTTGGATCATACCAAAAGGAAAATATGCTGCTAGAAAGGTTTTGTTATTTAAAATATTATCGAGCTCGGTATCAGTTTCTGTGTCTATTCCATTAATGTGTATTTGTGAATTTCTGGTTGGTCTTTCCCTTTTCTTGAGAGTCTAGGTGATCTGTTTTGTTTTGCAAAACTTCTGTCCTGTAATAGTTCGTCATCGTCTGAGTTGTTTAGTTTTAAGTTATCTGATCTTTCCCGGCTACGAAAGCTTATATTATTATTTGAAAATCTCCAGGTTCTTCTGAACTTTCCCTTAGGTCGAATTGTACAAATTGCCTAACACGTGAATCATTTTCAGTTTTCCTATTGGAAGGTTCGTTGAATTTTAATCTTTTTTCAAAAGAGCTATGAGCCGAAGAGTTAAGATTTGTTTTCAGACTTCTAAGTCTCTCCTCCATTTCCTTGAAAAATCTTTCCCTTTGCCTGGTCATGAATTCATTGTATTACTAAAAATTGCGTGTGGTCATCGAAAAACGATTCATGGTAATACGTTTCGTCGTGGATTTGTGGGTGTTGTCTGTTTCTGTCATGGTTTTCTGAATTTAAATCCAAATCTTGGTTGTCCCAAAAGAGCGTGCTTCCAGTTGGGTCAAACCACCGTCTCTGGTTTTATTTTCAATAGTTACATTTTGTCTGGTTTCATTACATAATTTATTTCCGATTTTGGGGGTTTCATGTAGATTTTTCCGGAAGCCCCTTCCGCAACCTATTGACCTATTAATGGTTTCTGGGATTGTTCCCATGTTTTGTGGCGTGAGCAGGGCCTGGTTTCTGGTAACCGGTCCCGTTGTGAAGTTATTTGTATTCATGCTTGGGTTTTGAAGTGCTGTCGCACCTTCCAAGTCCAAACTGTCCGGTCGGTTCCTATATCCCTGGGAATTGTCATTATGTATTTAATTTTCCCTGACCTAAGTTTTGTGTGTGGTTTGAATTTATTTGCAACCTAATTCGAGGGACACCCTGTATACTTATTCAAGTCACTCGTCGAAATGCTTGGACTCTCATGTATTAAATCAGTTGTGGTTCCCCGACACGGTTTATTTGAATTAACATTCCTAAATTATATATTTTGGATATTTTTATTATTTGAAATTGAGCTTATTAGGCGTGAACTTACGCGGAACTCATGGTCAACCCGTTGCGCGTGGTGGCTTTCCGCGCGCTCGGGTGCCTTGCCTTGTTCAGTGGATCGGATATGTTAATGGAGGAAGGTAGTATGCGTTTACCCCTGCCTGGCCTATATTTCGTTCAAGAAACGTATATAGTGAGCTTTCTTTATTAACTTCCTAAGCAGGTTTCCTCATTTGGGATTCACTTTCGGTGGAAAGATTTCAATCAAAATCGTGATCAGTCATAGGTTCGAAAATATGTTCATTTTCATTTTCGGAGCCTTCGTTTAGGATAATCATCGTGTGACCTTACGCGGTACTCGCAAGAGTGAACGGTGTACGTGCGAGCCTGTTTGCGCGAACAAATAATTTCTTTGGTCCGGCGACCTAATATATTCCCGTCATCACCCTAATAAATTATTTTTTCCATTACAGGTTTTATGTTCCAGAATAATTTCTACATTTTTGTTTTAATTTTCGTAAGGAACAGTTTTAATTTTCCCTGAACTTTCGCGTTCCTTATCAATATTATGAATCCCGAAATTAAGATTTCCATTCTTCTGAAATTTTTGATTTTCCCTTTAGGAATAAAATTTTTGAGATTAGTTTTATACTTTGAGAAAAGAAAAACTTCTAGGCGATTTCACTCAGTTTTAAGTGACACTTTCCAAATTCCGTTTTCCCTATTGGTTTCACTTTTATAATCATGTGACTACGAACATCGTATTACACTAAGAATGTTATAAAAATCACAAATATCAAGAGTACAGCCTAATCATTGTACACAAATTGTATCGAGTAAAAATCACAAGTCATAAATTCCAATAAAAATTTAGGCACAAAAATGCACATCCAAAATGTCAAACAGAGATTGGCAAAGCATGTGCGAAAAATATCATTGTCAAAAGTCGGAACCGAGTCCGGTAGTCCTTACAAAAGTTTTTCAGGTTTGAGTTTACGTAATTTAGTCATTTATTGCTTTCCCCATCTCTCAGATGATTAAGGATTTTTAGGAAAAGGTGGGTTTTTTAGTTCGGGCGCCAGGTATTACAGAGGTTACATCAAGGGAGGGAGGAAGGACCTGGATACTGAGAAAAGGGGGAACGCAATAAAAGAAAAGCAAGTAGAAAACCAATAGGACGTTTATTGTCGACTTACAGTCGACGAATCTGGGTCGGGTGGATGGGCGGCGGAGCCGACGTGATGGGCGGCGGAGCCGACGTGATGGGCGGCGGAGCCGACGTGATGAGCGACCGGCGATGGCGTCCTGGAGTAGAAGAACGGCGTCCCTCTCAGTGGTCGGGATGGCGAGGTGAGTCCTCGAGCGGGGCACACGTGGTGAGATAAAAACACTGTCACAGACGGACAACGAACCAAGTCTGAGACGGCGAACGACGATCTGACCCGTGAGGACTCGGGATCCCTCGGAGGATTCCACCACTTATCTGATACGGCCCAATCGAGTCGATCCACAGGGTCGCACCACGGTCCCCCCCTATGGTAACAATTCTGTTACAAAATACAACGTGGCTCAGCTCTTGTTGTCAAACTTATTCTTCTATGTCTTTCTAGTTAGAAAGACACAAAAGATTCGTTATTTTCTGCATGTAATCGACACATGAGAAATGGATTTAATAGAAAATAAAGAAATTCGAAAAAAATCAAATTCCTATATTACGCTCGGAAACCTCTTCATCTTTCATTTCTTTTATTTCTATCATTTTCAAAACACGATACTATAACTAATCCTATGAGGAGCCCAGGAAGCCCTTGAATCCCACTAGGGACTAAAAATCAATTATAAGACTCTTCGAATCAGAGCCCAAACTGCGCTGAAAATGCGTCATGAATTCTGAATCATTCAGAAATCTTTTAGGAATCCGTAGATCTTTGTGTACTCTTACAGTAGCTAAGAATGCACCACAAGAGAGAAGCTGCTATTAGAGTTCTACAATTCTTTTTCGCTTTCAATACTTTTTTTCTTTTTCCCACATATGTCAATCTTTTTTCTAAATTTAAATTCACAAAAATGTATACATTCTGATATTTTATCTCGGTTCTCGATTTCAAACACTATGGAGTAGAACACTGAGAGTAGATAATCCTAAGTGAAGCCCATCAAGCAATTCAAAAGTGTTGGCGAACTTCATCATAAAAATTTACGTTCCTTTATGGTTTAGAATCCAGCATCACTACTTCTGCATCAATGGATCAAATTATTTGTAGCAAGTGATCACGATATCTGGAACAATCTTATTTACAAATTGTCGATTCTGTTATCCAGCGATATAGGTTTCTTGTTCACTCAGAAAATATTCTTCTTTCAATGATCACCGATGAGAGAAAATACGTAAGGGCTTCTAGGGGTCCTAGAAGATTCCTGGGTAGGATAACTAAGAAAAAATTGATGAGTTTGTATCATTTTTTATCATCTCTTAAACTTTGATTATGAAATAAAAAATATATTCTACATAACTACATTCATCAATAGAATTTTGTTTATGATAAGGAATTTTGAAGATCGTTTTTTACATCAGAATAAATGAATTCGTGCAGTAAAAACTGGTTTGATCGAAAAATTGTGACCCGACATTGAAATATATACATAAATCATTGTTTTCAGAGTTTTGAACATCAGAAGTTTCTGCTTACTGAAGATATCGTTATGAAAATCAGAAGAAAATCATGGCGACCCATTTTGATATGCAACAAAAATTTTTGCTTTATGATGAAAATTGAAAAATTATTCTTCTCCGGCACACCCTACTGTACACACTTCACCGTTTCATCCACTTCGAAAGACTATATTTTCAATTTATGTCTTCCGAAATTCAATTTCAGTGCTGCCGTGTCTATGAATTTGCCTTCTATTTCGATCAGATCTATTGGATCAAAAGGTTTAGTAGCAAAGGTACCTAATCGCGTAAGCTTTGAATTTAGAGCACCTCGAGAACTGTTCTGAGTATGAATCAGTTCACACGCTGAAGGCATAAACACTCTAACACATCACTCGCTAAGAATGAATTGAAGACTCTGCGCTTCAGAGTTTATTAGGTATTATCGAATTAAATGTTGATCTCGTTTTTATACACTTACTCATGGAATCATTCTTCATCCTGCTGGTCTTTTTCCGGTGAACTATTAACAAAACGTTATGAAAGAAACTGTCTGATGAAGATTTCCTAGAAATTTTCAGCTATCTACTCTATGTTATATCGCAAACAGAAAGCAGACTCTACATGAATTACGTTATTAATTTTTAAAAAAATTTCAGTATTGAAAAATCTAACTTGGGAGAAATGACTGAATAATCGCTTATTTATATGGGCAATATGATATAACATGAGCGTGTAAGCTAACGTTTGGTTGCCTAAACTCATCTGTACTCAATTCGAAGACTAGAAGTGTAATTTTTGCTTTTTAGGACAGTGTCATTTGAATCTTGGCATACCTAAGCCGCATTTTACGTCCAGAAGTTTCAAGCGATAGATGCAGGGCGAGTCATAAACATTTTGAGTAACTATGGCACATGCTATCCAGGTGCGCTATTCATGCGAGGGAGACACTTATCCACGCAACACACAATGTGGCACCACGAGTTCTATATTACCATTTTCGTCGCTCTTCTGATACTGGCTGTGACCCTGCCCTAATAAACTCAAAAAAGTCACTACTGGCACACAAGGGCTGAAATCGTACTCCTTGAGAATCAAAAACAAATTATCTTTGTGATCAAGTTTCTGGTTCCAGCCGACAGAAACATTACAGTCAAGGAGACTGGGAAGTAGTGCTGATATCAAAACTTCAAAAGTGAGCGGTGGCGACTCTTCATAAAATATTCGGTTGAAATAATTGTCATTGTCATAGGTGTTTCCGGAGGTGCAGAACCATTTTCGTTTCGTAACACCCGCGCAATATTCGCATGCCATAAACATGCTGAAACACTTGGGGAGAGGTGCAAGACCCGTTATTTTTGTGTCATCCCGTGTCCTCACGATGTGCAGGTCTTCCAGCAACCCTTCATTTTTATTTCACCGCACCCTGTGGTCACTTGAGTCGTGGTATAAGACTTGTCTATAGGTGTAATTTACCGCGTTTTTACTAAGAGCCAGTATCATTTTCCTGAATGTGAGTTTAGGCAATTCATTTTATGTATAAAAAAATCTAAAGTGTACTGTTTTTGAACAATGTTTATCTTTGGTTAGTAGAAAATAAGGCTCTTTTTTCGTTCGACATCATTTTCGGAAAGCTTTCGAGGTTTTTTAATACCATGTTGGTTGGCATGTCGAAATATCAACTGATCTAGCTTGCGTTAGTTTTAGACAACTCGATATTCGAAATAAGTAATATCAATAAATAACTCACCTGCAATATCTTGCAACGATTCGTCATGCACTGATCGTCAACACATGGTTGATACATTCCAAGAGTGAGGCAGTTGAATAAAATTATCATAATGCTTACTCTTTCAAACCATGTAATATGTGATTAAGGAAAATAAATCTTTATTCTTGTATCACATGTACTGTATGAGGGCATTAGCGTGGCTCTTCCTTGTATTTTGCTGAACTCCTTTGCTTTTATCTACAAGTTTTACCCAAATGACCAAGGAACGTTCTTGTTTATTTAAGTCAAATCAATTCGTTTCCAGAGTTGGCGCAAAGACTATGAAGCTCCTCAATCATTCAATACGGAAAAAGTCAGAATTTCCAAATTTGAGATTAAAACCACATGATACGTCGCAAATAATTGTGTGATTCAGTACATTGTTCAAAATTCCTCGAAAAGTTAGATTCAATCATAAATTCGGAGAGTAAATGACCTCAAGACACTCTCATAAGTCCCCAAACAAACCCCTGCGTGTGATGGAAAATGAATAACGTATAATCAATGATTCTAGAATAGCTAGAATGCCTCATGCAATTATATCTCTTAGATTTTTCGAAACCCTGAATTAAAAAATTCTCTGTTTCAGTGCGAAAATAATCACCTATTTTCTTTTAATTCCTGAAGAATTTTCCGTTGTCGTTTGTCAAAGTTTTCCATCTCACATTTTAGGCATTTTATCTACCTCATCTAAAATAATGCAAGAAACCCTTCATCACGTCAATGAAATTTGACTGCATACATTCCGCTTATAGTGCTCACTCTGCCCTAAACTTCCTTCGTTACGTCCAGGACTCTGCCAACACCATCGACATATAAACTGGACCGCTCATTTGGATGCGCGAACTCGAACGTAGTAGAAAGAAAAGGAAATAGTGCTATATCCTTTGCGCGCAGCGACGGCGCTAGCCTTTCGGGGGCCCCGTTCCATTATTCACACTTCTCAAAATCTATTTTCCCGGAACATATCTTCCGAAACTTTCCAATGTAAGTTTGACAAATTATTTTTTCGGAAAAATATAATTAGCATTGCGTGGAGATGCACGTATATGCTTGAACCTGTATTTTTATCTAGGATAACTATTATCATCCTGTTCGTTCATATTCCATTTTTATATTTCCAATGTTGGAAATTACGAAATATTTCATGAAATTTTCAAAATCAAAGTTTCTAATTTCATTTGGATCAAACTTTATTATTAAAACTTGCAAATTTCGTCTCATTGTCAAATATTTGATGCATGCTTAACAATAATTTATACAACTTTTTGGTTAATTGATTATGTTGATAATTAATGTTTCAAATGAAATTACCACTTTACATGAACATAGCATAGATTTTCATGCAAAATAAATAAGACAAGCTGAATTTAATGAATTCAATAAATTCGTCAATGTAAACTTTAATATTTATGACCTTCATTTTGCCCAAGTTCTTCATTCCGTAGTTTTATTTGGAAAGAA
Source organism: Neuroterus valhalla (assembly GCA_011762715.2). NCBI lineage: Eukaryota > Metazoa > Arthropoda > Insecta > Hymenoptera > Cynipidae > Neuroterus > Neuroterus valhalla. The sequence goes on along the minus strand of WSXT02242973.1, from coordinate 290 downwards.
TTTTTTTATAATAGGTAATGTAGCACATAAAATTAATTACAAAATGAATCATCGACATATCAATATTATATGTCGATGCTGTAAATAAATGTTTTTGTAGGTTATGACGTCAAGTCAAAAATATAATAATATAACTACCTGTGAAATAAACGCCCGTCGCCCCCGTCGCTTCGTGTTCGACGAATAAAGCACATAAAAACCATTTTTTCCGCCATTCAGATTATTTGTATTGAAAACTTCAAACGAGCTTGGGCCGTCAAAACCGAGGCTGAGTCCCCATTGAGGGTTCC
>WSXT02242962.1:0-13591 GCA_011762715.2 Neuroterus valhalla | reverse complement strand
CTTCCCCATTTCCCAAGTCTCTTGGCGGGCGTGAAGGCACCCCTATGACAGGTTACGGAATTAATTGAGGCCGCATACCTCCTTCTTTTCCCAAGTCTCGTGGAGGCGTGAGGGCACCCCTATGACTGGTTATAGTAATAATGTAGGACGCATATCTTATCCATTTGTTCCCTCTGGTTTCGTGGAAACATATCTTCCTCCCGTCCATTCCACACGTTCGTACCCACCCTTCCAAAAATTTCTAGGTTCATCATTTCTGCGATTTTCAATATCTAACGTCCACCCAGTCTTCAGGCATTTATCGTACAATTTATGTCGCACGGCTAGGGATTTTGCAGCATATTTGTGATTTTTCATATTAATCGTCCATTTCATCGAAAACTATCAGTCGTAGGGTAAAAACATGTAGAGCATAACATATGTATTTTTACAGGATCTATAACTTTATTCGAAGCTTATTTTATAAATTTTTACAATTCACTGAGATAAACGTGAAGATACATGATTTTTGTGGGGTTTTAAAGGTTTTCACCATGAAGATCAAATTTGCGGGTATTTCCACTATTACATTCCTAATCAGCGCATCAAAATACGTAGGTATTCAGTGCTTAGAAAAAATCGGAGGTAAGCGCTTTTCGGAACTTTATCCCATTTTCTATAAGGTTTTTTATGAATGAAGCAAAAACTACTTGTCCTATCAAAAAATTAATTCTACCAAATTTGTAGATCTTTTTTTTTGGTGCGCAGATGCTGTTCATTTATATTTTCCCGTACCTAGCATAGTTTGGCCAAAAAATAAAACTTTATATTTTTCATTATTTTTTGTGCGACCGAAATTTGAATTCTCCATTTTTTTCAAAAAACTCGAAAATTTGTGAAGATCATCCTGGAGAGCTCCCGAGAAAAAAAAATTTTTTCTCTTTGTCTCTCTTTTCAATCTTGCGTTATTTCGTTAGAAATTCTCATTTTCTTTTATAGAGTGGTCAGTTAGTCGTAGGGGCTAAGGCATGAGCTTTGGACCCACGCCGTCTAGTTGTGGGTTCGATTCCCGCCTCGCACTCTGAAAGAGCTTCAGCGGGTCACGGAGAGTCGTGAGTCCGGTATCTCTAGAGTTCTTCAAAGTTCTCTAAGTATCAAGTAGCTGTTGCTCTTGATGGTTCGGAATCCACCTTAAACTGTAGGTCCCCTTCACCTCTGAGATAGTGGTGAGGTGTGGAGAGGAATAGAGAGAAGGTTATGCCGACACTCTCAAACCCGCAACAGGGAGAAAGTATAAAAAAATATTCCATTTTCTTTTATATTTTTGAATTTTGGAAATACCATAACTGACAATTTTGTTTTTATCAACAAAAAAAAATGATAAGGATACATTTTTTCACAAAATCAGAAAATCACAAAATCAGAAAATATTAACAAAAATGACAATTTTTAACCGAATAATGCAAGATTGAAAAGAAAATCAGAAAGAAAAAATGTTTCTTCTTGGGAGCCCTGTAAGATCGTGTTGTAACGTGGCAAATTTTTGAACAGGCACTTTTTTCATTTTATTTAAATAAATTTCGTTAAGAATTCCGTTCCGACACGTGGCATAAAACTCCGAGGTCATTTGTTAGGGTAATTTTGAGGATTTGAGGGCTCATGCGTTTTGTTTCGTATTTTTCTGTTTGCGACCTTGCTTCGACGCTATTCAACAAGGAACATCTAGGGATATCTGGAACTCTAGAGGCCTATAGAGAACTAGGATCCCGTTCGCGGTCTTTCTTCAACTCAAAAATCGAGATCCAAGTTCAATCTGGTTCCCGCCTGCCCGTTTGCTGTCTCCAACTATCCCAGGATCTGACGTGATTTCATTGTATGCCTTCAAAGCCAGGGACAGAGTCGAGACTTTCTTGAGCTTTGAGAATGACTTATTCGCCTGGGAGCGAAACGCTTGATTACGCCAGCCATTCTTTTGAAGGAGGGATCGCTCTCACAACTCTTGTTGGGGCCCTCGATGCTAAGGCACTGGATGCGGTATTCCATATCGACTCCAAGACTTCCGCGATGGGATGAGAATCAGGTCTTGTCACCTTAGATTTGTTGCGGTTTGTTGCCAATGCAGGTTTCCTCGATCCAGAGAGGACGAAAGTCTCCTCATACGGGTAATGCTACGGATTTCTTTCTATCGAGATTTCTTGAATAAACTACAGGCTCCATGTACGAAGCCGCTCCTGCACAACAGCGACGTGGAGACAGCAGAGAAGGCCAGGCGAGCGGACCCACCAATCCAAGGGCAGCGCAAGGGAAGCACGCACTCAGCGCGAGCCACTGGAGGCCGGCCCAAAGAAGTCGGGACGACGCGCTCAACTCTCTCCCTGCTACGACCTCTTTTGTCCCGCAGCCTCGTGCCGGAACGGAACGTCGCGTTTTTTTCGGACAAAACTCTATATTTTGGTAGTAATTTCGAACATTAACTTCAGTGCTTTTCTCTTGCTTGAGGTAAGGTCAGTTTGTTACTCGTGTGAGTGAAAGTTCTAAGCAATTCCCCGTGATCAGGCTTTTCTTTTGTGTCATGAATGTTGAAAGAGTTAGTTTTGCTGCCTGACCATATGGAACCTCGCGGGTTTCCAAGTGTTGATGTAATTTTGTTTGTTCGTGATCCTTGTAACGTGAAAAAACAGGGTCCCTCCGGTCCCATGAGCCCGACTTTATTCTTCTATCGTCCACTTGCATTCTTGTTGCTGCTTACTTAAATTCCCATTTTTATGTCTTTGCTTCCGGCCGCCTTTGTGTGCCGTATGGCCCGAATTGCTTGATGAAAATTGTGTAGTTTCTGAAACCTTTATTAGAGATTTAATTTCGCTTTACATCTGTCGAATAATAAATTGCCTGTCCTGGGAGTGTTGGCGGAACGTTAGAGCCCGCTAAGTTTGAATCACGATAGTCCCTAGTTGGTTTTGTTCTACCTATCTTCTACTTTTGTTTGACTCCTTGCCCTCTTTGAATTTTACTTCTTGAAACATGGCTCCTTCCATGTGCTTCCGATTATTGTAACGCCCCAAAATTTATATCCCCCCCCCCTCTCATTGTTCCAAATTGTGAAATGAGTGCAACCTTTTCTGAAACTTGAAAACATAACGTTTTATTTACGAAGAAAACTCCAATTTGTGCCCTTGGTGAAATCTTCTGAATTGGCTAGCCCATTCTCTTTACCTCCACTCTGACGAGGGCTGAGCAGTGTCGGGCCAAAGACTGACCCGCGTTCGTGATTCAGTGGTTTCGGGTAGTAGTCCAAGCAACAGGGATTATTTACCAAGTGATTTGTGACAAAAACTTTTGCAGGAAACCGACTGGGCCATCAGAAGGAAGGTACTTCATACTTTATTCCATGGAATATGACTGCAGTCATATTCTTGACTCGCATGTAACGTGTCAAATGTTTTTATTAAAGTTTCAAGCCAAAAAATTTAACTTTTGTAGTTGTTTTATTAATAACCCAAAAAGTATTAGAGAAATCCTAATGGCATCAATTGATGAGTTATAGGCAATTGAATCACAAACAAAATAAGCCTTTGATCCGCCTGATCGGATAATGGGAGGCTGAAAAAATGAGTAAAAACCAGGAAATTTGAGGCTTGTTTATCAAATTCAATATCTTTGTTATTTTGAATTTTTATGACCAGGCGCTGGTGAAAAAGTAGCGATTTCGATGCTTTATAAGTGTCAAGAAGAATGGACACTGTAGGATAATAACTTGTTGCGTAATTGCTATTTCAATTATTTGATGCTGTTAATTGCAAAATGTCTATAGTGCACCGATAGCCTGATCTCAATTTTTAAAAGGGATTTTGAAACTTTAACTGAAGCAGAAAAAAATGTATATCTTGGTATTCCAGTAAAACATTGCTGAATGTGTTGAAAGAGTTTTCAAACATGACTCCGAACTATTGAGCGCTCGAAGTAGCCGAGGAGTGGGGGAAGAAGGAAGGTAGAAGAGGCTACTTCCGAGCGGTTAGCAGTTTGGAGTTATGTTTGAAAAAGAATTTTTAACGCTTTCAGCAATAATTTACTGGGAAACGAAGATATAATTTTTGTTGTGCTTCAGTTAAAGTTTCAAAATCCGTTTTTAAAATTGAAATCGGACCATCAGTGCACCATACAGACATTTTGCAATTAGTAGCAATAAATAATTGGAATAGCAATCAGGCAAAAAGTTATTATCCTATAGTGTCCATTCTTTTCAAGGCTCATAGAGCATCAAAATCGCTACTTTTTCACTAAAGCCCAGTCATAGGGATTCAAAATTAACGGAGATATTGAATTGTTAAGCAAGCCTTAAATTTCCTGGTTTTTACTAACTTTTTCGGCCTCCCATTATCCAATCAGGTCGATCAAAGGCTCGTTTCATTCTTAATTTAATTGACTATAACTTATCAATTGATGCCATTACGATTTCCCTAATTCTTTTTATGTTATAAACAAGAAAAATTAAAAAAGTGCAATTTTTCGGCTTTAAACGTTAATAAAAACATATATGTAGATGTTGAGTTTTTGATCAGAGAGTAATTGATGACGCAGATGTTATGTTTCGATCTACTGATCTATGTTTATTTAAAAAAAACGAGCTTTCGCACCACGACGTGGAGCCTCTTTAGGTGTAATAAAAATACAATATCTCCTTCATTTATCTGAAGGAACAGAACAAAGTTTCTTATGTAATTAAAAGTTTTATAGGTAACATAAAATATTTGTTAATTAAGAACATAACCCATAGACTCGCCGGAACGAAGATAACAATGCAGGGTAACAGAAAACCACATAAGGAACATGACCAGATTAGCAAGATAGTTTGAAAATTAAGATTGGAACAATATCTCCAATGTCAAGAGTTAACATCGTAAATACAAACATCGTTACATACATCGTTAATAAAAATATTTGACATGTTATTTGCGAGTCGAAAACATGACTGGAATAAAGTATGAAGTACCCTCCTCCTGATGGCACAGTCTGTTTCCTGCCAAAGTTTTTGGCACAAAAATTTCTCTATTGCTTGGACTTTAGAGTTTTGAGTGTCCGGCCGGTGCATGCGCGCCTGGCGCCCAAAAACTCGTAGAAGTTTGAGATTTTGTGTTTTGAAAAAAGTGACGTGAGTCAGATCCAATAACACCAACGAAATCGGGTATTACAGTGTATACAACTCTTCAAATTTTATCAAAGAATCGAAAATTTCAATTTTGATCGCACAAAAAATAATGCAAAGTAATCTTTGATTTCGATAACTTTCGAAAGAATGATCATATCCGATCGTGCTTTGGCACCCATTTTCAGGGACCAAAAATACAAGTCGATTCGTTGGCCAGCTATTTTGGATCAAAAATGAGAGAGGGGAAGCATCTTCAAAATTTTTTTGGAATTTTTTCCATGACTCTGAAATTGTAAGTACGGTTTCTTGTAGTAGGTTAAAAGTGAAACAATTAACCCTAATGATTTTTTTTCCAGAGCTGTGCATTTTCAAAATTCAAAAATATAAACGCAAATGAGGATTTTTAGCCAAACAGCGCAAGATGAGAAAAAGTTTGGAGGGGAAAAAATGTTTCTTTTTGAAAGCCCTCCAGGATGATCTTTACACCTTCTCGAGTTTTCTCAAAAAATCGAAAATTCAAATTTTGGTCACACAAAAAGTAATGGCAAATAGAAAGATTAATTTTTTGGTCGAACTATGTAAGGTACTGGATAATGTAAATAAACTGAAATTGTGCATCAAAAACAAGATCTACAGATTTGGTAAAATTAACATTTTGATGGGATAAGTAGTTTTTGCTTCATTTGTAAAAAAGCATGAAAAAAATGAACTTTTGGATAATTGACACAAGCTTAGCAAAAATCGAATGGCCGCAAGTTCTTCACCAGGAAATGATCTCTAAATGTTTCATCGACTTTTTAACAGGATACGTTGTTTTCATTTCAATCAGGAAAAATTACTATGAAAATGAAATAAAAAAATTTTTGGCAAAATGAATAAGGCTAACACAGAAGGTTGATAGAGAAAGTTATTCACCCGGAAAATATCTGAATATTTGTAATAGTTTTTCCCATTGGACGCATAGTTTTTGTTTAAAACGTAAAAATAGAATAAAAAATTAAAAAATTGGATTTCAAGGAAGACTACACAACATGTGAAAAAAATCAGGCAACAAAACTTGTTCACCGTTTTGGACAAACTGTGATCGAGTAACCAGCACGAAAGATGCGATAAGAATGTATTCTTTAACGCCGGAGAAGCTTTAACAAAAGAGAATTCACACTCATCAAATGAAAGTAGTCGACATTTCGCTTTTGAGTTTTACAAGCTTCATATACAACTGTAGGTGGGCACAAAGGCCGAGCGCGTCGTGAGAAGTAAATTCATAACCAAATGCGAAGCGCAAGATCTGAAAGACGCGCGCCCTAGGCGCACTCGAAGTTGCGAACGAAGCGAGCGATGAGAATGTGCCCGCGCAGCGGGCAGATTTTTTTCCTACAGAACCCTCCAAGTTTCCCTAGATTGTCTTGCAAATAATATTTGCTGCCTGTATACTTTTTCGCAGACTGTCCTAGACAGTCTGCAGTTTTTCCTTGCACTAAGTATTGAAATATCTTGTAAATATTCAAAGAAGGAGGCTTTCAATTTTTATAACATTTTGGTACCCATTCAGGATTCCTAGACTGAGTTCTACACTCTTTATAGGACAAATTTTTTCCGTGCATGTGAAAAAAATTAGGCAACAAAATTTCTCCACCGTTTCTGACAAACTTGATCGAGTGCGCAGCACGAGACACGCGATGAGAATCCATTCGGGCAATCCGATTAGTCATTCAAGAGCTATGGAGTATAAGACGACGACAATCGCAACGACAACAGATAGACACGAACGTAAAAACTACTTTTTCGGAATCAGGAGGTCTCAAAACGTGGAGATTTTATAAATTCCGCGAAAGCCGATTTTTACATTAAACCCATACCTTCTCATTATGATGAAAATGTAATAATGACGACAAATAAGAAATATTATATAACCGCTGAAGCTCAACTTGAATTTTGTCCGTCGACTGACTGTCGGTTGTCAAAGTTATTGCCCGTACTACTACGGTTTGATGTATTTTTCTGCATTCTTAGGTCAACTTGTTAAACGAGATTGTTGAACAGACATACGGTCATAAGAGTCACCAAATCATTAGGAGTATTCGAAGAAGAGTCGCGACAACGTAAAAAATGTCAGAAACTTTGGTAAAAATTTCGCAAAAGCCTATTGAAGGAATCATACTCGAATCAAGAAGAGGAAGAAATTTTTCGGCTTTCATTGAGGTGCCTTATACTGAACGTCCAATTAGAACTCAGGTGAAATATATAAATTATTCTCAAATTTCGTTCATCATCTATGCCTCATATTTATTATTATTGAATCAGATTTAGTAGTCCTCTTCCTGCCGAACCATATGGAATGGTTTGTTCTTGGCTAACAAATAGGCTAGCGCCTGTTCTCAAAAATCTAGAGGAAAAATTATAGGAAATGAAGATGGCCTGTACCTTAACGTTTTTACCCTCATCTTGGAATTTGATTCATTTGAAGAATGAACGAGAAATTCTCTTTCATATATTCCCACTTCCATCGATGATAAAAAATATTCCCTTACGCTTTCAGGGCAATGATCATTCAATGTCAGTTATGGTTTTCGTTTATGGAAGTGCGTCTAGACATGGAAGTACTTAACTTGCATATTATTCTCCTACCACCCCTTGGAATCTTGAAATTTTTATCCACTGGCGATTTAGTAGCTCTAGGGAATTTCCGACTGAAAAACCTAACCCTTGCACTCGAATGGGCACAACAAAATATTCGAGTTTTTGGTGGTGACCCGACCCGGGTTACTTTGTTCAGTCAAAGTGCTGGTGCTGCTGGAGTTAATTTACTTGTACTTTCAGTCGAAACGCTTAGTAATTTGAAATATTTGATTTACAAATTTTGTTTTTAATTAGCTCAAAATATCTCCCATCAGATGACCATCTCTTGACCTGGGTACCCACTGATGAACCTCTTGTTTCAGAAAAAATTAAGGACCTTCCCTTCATGACCGGAACTGCAAAAAATGAAGGATTGTTGGGAACTGAGAGTGAGTTCCCGAATTCAAAAATTTTAGCGTCAAATAATTTTAACCTCCATCAACGTTAAATAGCTGCCCCTAAGAACGGAGAAGGACAAGTAGATTTTGCAATTCCTAGTAAAACTTTCAACGATTGAAACAAAAACTATGCGCTTCGTGAGAAAAAATCTATATCAAATTTGTATTTATATTCTGAAGCGGAAATGTTGTATTCTGAATTATTTTTTTCATAGCTGGTATAATGCTTTCTCGACCTAGAACGTCTAGAAATAGAACGTCTTATCGAAGAATATGCCAACACAAATTCGTAAATCTTTATGAGTTACAAAATTTTACTTCCTATCATGCCTTCTTATCTTTTCTAATCGAACATGAAATGAAACAGCTCATACTCAATAAAATTCTTTACGATTCGAACATGAACTGTGCATTTTATTTAAAAAAAAAACAAATTGATAGATTTTCTCTTCAGGTAAATAACTTTTGGTTCTCAACTCACCTTGCATTTTGCATGGTTTCGCCTTGAATCAAAATTCCTTTTTTTTAGTAGAAAATTCTACAAATAATACAAAACAATAATAATAAAAAATATCTAATTGTTGTTCCACGTTCTACGTATGCCGATCGTTTTTTTATGGTTTCCTTTGTTAAAATATTGCGAAGTGTGGTCGGCATGCGTTATACTATCGTATTACAAAGTATATTAATTTTCTTCGACAAAAGATTGATTCTTTTCACACAACTTCCATAAGGAAGCACTGATTTTGCTTGTCTATCAATCACCATGTGTGCAAATGCTGAATACTTCATGGGCATACGTTTTATTATCCTGACACTTTTTGGCAGCGGGCTGACGGACTATAAAGATTCAACAAAATCCGCGAAAGGTCATTCCAACATTAAACCAATAGCTCCTGAGCATAAAAATGATGCAAAAAAAAAAACAATTTTTCTTCATACTTTGGTCGAAAGTACATTCCTCCGGCATCAATTGAGTGGCGGGAAACGAAAAGGGTCCGAGTGCTCGGAATCGCTAAAAAGAATTATCTAAACGTCTCGTGATATTGAAGTTTCGAAACTCAAAAAATTAAATTAAAAAAATGCGTGATTATACAGAATGACAAGTCTTTACTCAGACAAATACCATTGATTTTCAGAAGATATTTGATTGTTTATTCCACAAGCCATGCGTTAAATTAAACTGCCCTAAACGCAAGGTCACAAGAATTTTCCCGTCTGTATGTGGTTTTAAAGTATCAGAATAATTTTCCATTTTTTCAAATCCTTTTTAAAGCATACTCAAAAACAACATTAGAACACTGATACTATTTTGGAAGTTAGAAAGAAATTGGCAGAAACAAAATAAAGGATGAAAAAACTTGCACAGTACAAATTTTTCTATTTTAATTTATTTCCTGATTCACTGGAAGCAACGAAATATTCTAAAATATAAAGCAGTCGATTTTCTATTCAATACAGGTGAGAGTACTAACGTTGTGAAAGCTGCTAACGATGCAATCGTATACGGCATCATCTGTCTTCTTACAAAATGGATATTTGCGTCAATTTTCAATGAATTGGCCTTAAACTTTCCAGAAATCTTTCTCCAACATTCAGTAACAAATGTCTCACTGGAAGTTGTTTCAACTCAGAAGTTCACTCGATACTTTTCTTCGTCAAATCTAAGGAAACGTGCCTACCGTCAGGTCTCCGTTTGCAATCAATTATTATCAAACAATTCGCATTTTTTACTTATTTCTGCACATTGTAGGCATCGCTATGTGTATACCAAACTATAAAAAGTTTTAATGGTATTTTTCTGTGGGGGCAGACGATTTATGTTTCAGAAAATAATTGAATTTGGCAAAATTTTTTTTTCACTTTTTCATTTTTATTATTAAAAATATGAATCGGATTGAAAAACTCTGAATGGAAAAAAGTTCCATCTTGTCATTCTCTACAATCATGTTTTTTTTTTAATTTAATTTTTTGAATTTTAAACTCTCGATATCTCGAGACGTTTGGACAATTCTTTTTAGCGATTTCGAGCGCTCGGACCCTTCTCGTTTCCGGCTACTCAATTGTAAGGCAGAAAGTCTAATTTTAAGCATTGATAGACCTATACTCACGCCCTCTGTAGCACCGGGGGCAAAAACTTACTCGCGCGCACCGATATTCAATTCATGACTCTCGTTGCTGCCGTCAGCCAGAATCATTCCTGCTGCTACTCTCGCTTGTTCATATAACCTCAAAGCTTGTTTGGATCTAATTTGTGTTTTTATGCATTAGTAAATATAATTTAAAAAGTGAGATTGACTGAAGTTGTATGAAAGAAAAAAAAAATTACCGAAATAAATTAATTATTCTCTTTTTACGAAACCACGGACGAGGAAGAGGTTATAAAAGATTCTATCGTGCTGCAAATGTCGGGGCAGGCATCAATAGATGCTATATTGTACATATATTGACTATAAAAATATGATTCTTCCACATACTTTTGGCCAGGTATGAAGAAAAACAGTATACACTATGCGGGCAGGAGTTTGAAAGCCCTGAACTACGAGATATGATGCTCTCGGCTTCGCCTCGAGCCAAATGCGGATTTTGGAATTTGCCGCCCGTGGGCGAAAATGAGAAATGCCGCCTTTTTTTCAAACTAACCATAAAACCGAAGCAATATATTTAATATTTTATCACGGTGATACATTTATTGTCTGAATTTAATCTTTAGAAAAAGATTTTAATTATCATAGACCGTACGCGTCAAGTGCGCAAGGGCTAGTCCTGAATACTATGGGTTCGCAAATTATTAATATATTTGAAAAAAACGTAAATGATTTCCATGAGATACATAACAGAACTTCAACTACCTCGTATACTTTATCTGTTCCAATCTTGTTTCAAAGTATTAATAATCATTGAGGAATGAGGATAGAAGAATCCCACGCTACACGAAATAGTGAAATGTCTAGCACTTTCGCCAGTGAGCTTTCCTCCCAAGAACAAAATAACTTGCAAAAATTTTGGAATCTGAAGCAAAGAAAATGGTTTCTGGTTTAGAAGAAAAATGTTTTAATCTCGTTGGAAGTTAAATTTGCTCACTCCTATTCGGTATCTAGGTTTCTGATTTGAGACTTATTGTCTGCTTGAATACTGAGTTGAAAGCAATATAAGAAGTAAGAATCCGTTATATTTATAAGCGATTGCTAAGATGTTGTCCACTCCAAGTAAGGTTTCGTACTGCCGAAAATGTTCTGCGGAAAATGTCAATACCCAGTATGCAGCTAGAATTTCAGGATCAATTATATTTTGTGAATATTCTTCCCCAATCCAGAAAATGCATATTGACTCACTGTCACATGAGGCTCCCAAACCACTTCTCGTCGTTTCTGAGTAAATTTCCTTAGAGACGGAAAACTGTCATACAATCAGTATTTTATACTACGATAGCTGAAAAAATCATGCCAAAGTTGAGATTTTGAGGTCGAAGTAGTATATAGTTCTTTATTCACAGAAGTATATTCCGTTTTAAATATAACGGTTCAAATCGGCATCCCAATGTTGGGATCATCAAGGTATATATTGCTCGATCGTATGTCTACCATAAAAAATGCAGTTTAAACTTGAACTATGTACGCCGCCTAGCAATGATGCCCAATCATGCTAATTCATGATCCGTATATAGGTTGACGATCATTGGTCTACTTTATACTGCTCTACATACATACATACATATCATTTCAAGAAAATGTATCCTTATGGATTCCTGGATACAATTTTCATCAGTGGTAATCCTTTTTTTGATTTTCCAAGAATTTCGTATGGGCTTGAAGACTTGGAGTTATCATTCAGGTAGACATTTTCATCACGGATCTATAGTTTTCCCTCAATCTCTGGCGTGTGGAATGGGACCACAAGCTCGCCGCCTGCGGAAGTTGTTGAACCACTAAAGCTGAACAAAAATTTAGTATGTCAGTATCCGGCTATTGGTCAAAGGTATTGCTTGGACTACTGATTTTGTGCATTTTATGGCATTTTCATCGCGGCTCTAATAGAAAGATTGTGGAACCGCTTTTTTAGCTACAAGAAGTGCCTATATCATGAGGAGTGTTAGAAAAAGTATAGAAATGACTTGGAAGAGATCTTCCTATATTTCTACATCTTTGTTCCGTGCTGAACTATCCCCCTCGTGGTAAAAATGGAAAGATCCATCCCTGCATGTAGTGTACTATGAAATTATCAACAGGTATTCTAGCTAGTAGATACAGTGAATACGAAAGATAATTTTCATCTGTGATTGTATTTTCACGTTGCAGAAATTTCATAATATAAATAAAATTAATAAGAGGGATTTGGCCTAATGGTATAATAATAATAATAATAATAATAATGAAATCTACTTATAAATATATGTAGCACAAATTTAGGAGTTACGAAGAAAATGTTTGGGAACCAAGCTGTTCATCTCCAAAGGATATATAGGTTTTCTGGAGATTTTTTTTCCAGTAGACGCATGGTTTCCGTTCTATTCTTAAAAATGTAATTTTTTGTGTATAAGCATCGAAATAAAATCAAATATACAATTGTGTTTGTTTTGTTCGCTGGAAAATACGAAGGAAAGAGATCATGGAAATTTTGATAATCAAGTTGAATGCATGGATATAATCGTTGAGAAGTAACCAAATTATATCAGGATTTTCTGTTCCCATACTTATTTTTCTCTTTGTTTAATGTTGAAAATACAAAATCGTTCGTGACTGACATTCGAGATCACGACGAGTCGAAGATTGCGACCCAACTTTTCCCGTCGCTCAACTGTTCATACTGCTCATACTGTTCGTCTTCTTTGTGAAAGGTGATTTTCAGTTAATGAGACATTTTTCGCACGAGCGAATCACCTCTCACACAGTTGTCTGAATGGGCGATTTACTTTGGAGAAGAATTTAGTGATCGTTCAATATTTAATATTTCTAACGTTCTTTTTTTATAAATTATATAACTTTGAGAATAAAGCTAATTGATTCTTCATTTCAGAGCATTGAAAATGGTAGCGTCGAATCACATTTTTGTAAGGCTTTGAATTGTACACTTTATAATAGTTAAAAATCCTACATTTTTTAGTTTAGCTGCATTAAAATCTAAGTTGTTTAATTGGAAATCTTCCATTCATGACGTAAAATGTATGCATTATTGAACGTTTCAATTCAACATTTTTGGAACTTTAAATCAAAAAGTTTAAAATTCATGAAAAAATCTTTTCTTCAAGAAATCTCAATTCTCAAGAATTGTATGTTTTAAAAATTCCCATCACCAAAAATGATTGAGCAATAAATTAATTACGATTCGTACAAGCCCTTGCATTTACATTATATGGACGATAAATTTTTTGGAACCATTATCTGGTTTAGCAGGATGGAAATTCGCCGTACTGCAGCGTCGAAGATCCCGTGTTCGAATCCCGCCAGTG
>WSXT02242951.1:0-15505 GCA_011762715.2 Neuroterus valhalla | reverse complement strand
TTCACAACTTTCAGAAAAACAATATTTAAATAATCAATTATTTAAATATTGATGAGACCAGTAGACAGAAAAGATTAACATCATACTATTATTTACATATTCCTGGTCAAAACCGTTACATCAAAATTAAAAGTAACACTAATTTTAGTTTCCACAGAGTACCAAAATTTGGTAGTGGTACTGTTGCAGTGAAAAATTTTATTTCGAGAAAGTATTGTTGTTGATAAACGTTCAGAGTGGTTTAGAATAATGCGTATGCTGAAGCCCTGCGGCAGCCATGTTTTGTTTTGATACAGCAGCGCCTCTTTGCCCGTAGTGGACGTTTTCTTTGCCAATAGCGCGTAACTCGAGAAAATCTATCATTCTTTTCCATGATTGAACATGTCGGTAAAGTAGACTAACATTGGAACAAAAAGATTGCTATGACTCTAATTTGAAATTTTAATATAGGTTGGACGGAACTTAGATTCAAATGTTCAATTTGCCACATTTTTAAATTAAAAGTTATTCGATTTTGAATGCCTAACTTAACGCGTGAGTTTGAAACATCAATTTCTTTATTCCTTATTGGTTAAGTCGAGAAGTTACAAATGAAGGTTAAAACGTATGTATCACAGATTTTAGTGCTCTTCTGTAAGCTTTCAATTATGCAGTCATCCAGTTTGAATCCACAAATCTTTAAAGCCATATAATCCTTCGATTGAGGAAAAAGAAATTGAGAAAAAAACCACAAGCAACGGTCGATCGGAACAATTCAGAGTCTTTCCAAAAGATTTAGATACACCGATAGAACGTCCGGCGTCCATAAGAAATCCTTAGCGCATGGTCGGCTGTCACCCGAAAAGCTTATGATTCAGGAGACTCGACCAAGATCCTCAAAAAACACTCCGGATCTTGGTATTGTCCTGGATCTCGCAGAACGTAAGTACAAAAATAACCAGCTCTAAGAGAAGTTCCTCTTATCGGTCGAATGCCACTCGAACCGAGCAGCGCGCTCGAAATTTCCAGCAATTGAGGCGTCCTTAATCATTTGCTTTTCTGGTTTGCAGGTATGTTGGGAGCCTTGCCTCCGGGTGCAATGCATCCCTTCGCGACTCCCATGGGATTTCCCGGCGGTCCCATGCTAGCACCGATGATGCACCCACGTTTCAGATGATCGCCCCCAATGGACGGGCCCAATCCACCCCTGCACTTCGTGCTATGGGCTCGCCCCTAACTCCTCTTTAGGGTCCGAAACTGAAACTTGCCACCGCGACACGAGAGAACATGTGGCGTCATCACACGGACTCAACGAGGTGCTCAAGAAACTACGGCGACGCCAGGCACACCACGAAGTTGACATCAGCCGAAGTTAGCAAAATCTTTGTTTCTTATATTATTATTAATATTATTATTACCATCATCGTTACGTCACACGTCAGGGTTTGAGACTTGATCCTGGAAACGGAAGTGTCTCTGATGAGAGATTTTTTCTCTAGAGAATAAATGCACGTCCGATCTGTTTCTGTTAGGAAAGTTCTCGAGCTCTGTACCAGTGTCGTTGTCTCGGAGAGACACGAATGCGGCCAGGTGGCGCTTCACGCTGTCGCTAGCGATTCTGACACAATGAGCGAATCTTCGAATATAATCTCAGGCATACATAGTGTTTCGAACTTGAGTTTAAAAAGAAAAACAGAATATTCTTTCTTAAGGGATAACGAGTCCTAAAGATTGAAGAGTTATCTATATTTTCCGCGGATAGTTTTATAAATTGAAATAATTTAAATTTCGATTTTATAATATTTGACTGCTTTCCAGTTTGGAAACATTAAATTCCCAACTCCTCCTTTTTCAGTATAGCTTCAAAAACTTCTTTCCGAATATACTTCACCGTGTCTGATTTTCCAATGTGGTTTTCCTTTATGATTTTCAAGATATTTTTGTTTTCACTTGTGATTCAAACTTTAGTCCAACGAATTTGTATTCTGAATTGGAATTTTCCGTCGGTTAGTAATTAAAGAACTTCGTGGTTTCACCGCTAGGTGCACATCTTGCACACACACACACACACACACACACACACACACACGACTTCACTTTCTATATTACTTGTGCATTCTCTGACTACTTCATATATTCTTCCAGAACTGGACTTTAAATTGTCCAAAATTTCATAACTCTGGTTGCAACACTGTGTAAAGTTTCTCTCGTTAACATAAGATTAAGAGTCTCTGAACTACGATTTGTTCTAGTCGCAGCGTGGAGGTTCTGTCGCCTCAGGTTAGTCGCATATTTTATTTTGTTAAATCGCTCAGAACGAGTCCATCTAGGCATCATTACTTGTTCGGTAATGCACGATGTTGAGATTAAACTTAGACTGTGATCGAAGTAATGGAGGCCAGAAAATGGACTCGCTCTGAAATGCCCTTCTTTGCAAGGAACATGTTGGCGACGCATGTGTGAGTGGTAAGTACGGAGGGTGCTCTTAAAATGAAACGGGACACCGGCTCTCTACACTTGACTCACGCCAATTCATTCACCTCCTATCCAATCAACATCCTCACTCTCCAATCGAAGATTCAGATTCAAAGTTGTTTTTTCTAGGCTAGGTATTTAAAAACTACGATTAGCGTCCTTTCTTAGTTATAAAGGACACTTTCTGCTATAACAATGGATGAAATACAGAAATTTATTCAAAATTTCTTGAGTACTAACGAATCTTGAAATTGGGATCGAATCATTGATCGGAGATGATAGCCTTCCTCACCTGCGCGAATTGATTCAATGATCCGCCGGTCCTTATCATTTTTGATTCCTGACACGTCCCTTCTCTAAGATCCAGTGTCGATTGTCCGCTAGTCTCTTCTCTCGATTCTTGTTTCTCTCTTCTTTTCTTTTTCCTTCTCTCTATCGATAAACCGAGAAAAAAACGTGTACGTAATTGCTCTACGTATTGTTATTAAATTATACACTTTCCTTTCAGGGATTGTTCTGCCGAGTCAATTTTGGACGTATAAAAAATTTGATTTCTTTTTCTATGATTAAAAGAAAGAATTATATATATTTTCGAATTAGTTGAAGAGAAAGTAATTAGTATAAAGTTTCGACGAAACTTGGCAGAGCTATCTTTTTCTTCCGTAAAAAATTTAAACATGTAGAAAAGTTCTGTTACTTATTGTGTGTCATATGATCGAATGTTTCAAATAAAGTTCTGTGGAAAGCTCGAAAGACTGGGCATAGTTTGCTGTTCTGAGAAAGCTGGAGAATAGGTCTCTTTAAATTTGGAATACTTAAAAGATGTGTAATTTGGAGGACTGAAAAGATATTGTATGAATGCTAATTCAAATTTTAACCTAAAAGTACCAACATTTAAAAAAAAGTGCGAAAAGATGTGAAACTGTCTAAGTTTGAGTTTTCTGAGAACAGTAAGCGACTGTCACATATTGTTTCACCAATCACAGCTGTGATTGCTGTTGGACCTTCCGGTCCCTTGCCACAAGGCAGGCGATTGTTTGGACCTACCGTCTTTGAGTCAACAACAACGGGTTTGTTTTATTTATTTTTACCGGAACTGCTTATAATAATTTCGGTTTTTTCATTTCCTAATTATCTGTTAATTAACGAAGATAATTTTGCAGTTGCAATTGAAGCTCATAAGACAATTTTTGAATTTGAATTTCCCGCCTTGCGGACACTCTAGAGCTTGGGAGTTTCCCTGCTAAGAGAATTTCTTGCACGTAGTCTCCACTCTCATTAATTTTTTCTCTGACTCATCCTCAAATTATTCAAAGTATATGCATAATAAGAAATTTAAATCTGGACTAAACGGCTCGAGATTGTTTGACTTGAAGGACGCGTGGCTGGACCGAGAAACAATATTAATTCACGTTAATCTGTAAGGAACGCGAGAGAACATTATTAACCGAATCGACGACCGTTCGAAACGCCGATGAAATCTGAAACTTATCTATAACATTCTTCAGAAAAAGGTTATTCTTAATAATAATATTAATTGTTTTTTATAATTTCGGATTTTAAACAGCAGTTCGATCGTTCGACGAATGCTTAACAGGCTCTGTGTGTACATCGGTATTATATATATATATTATGTCTATCTCACTTACAAAATCGCGCAAGATCTGCTAGAAAAAAAATGTCCTTTCATCTCCAATTGTCTTTTATTGGTGAATAGTGGACGCACGTTTCGCTATATGGGAAACGCTTTTTTAGCAACCCGGTAACTACTGGTGACTCTTCCTATTCTGCAAAAGCAACCGTCGCTAAACGAGTAATCCGCAGCAGAGTCGTAAATAGGAAGTGCTAGAGGTAATGTCTCAAACATTTTTTTTCCATTCTAGTTATAAATAGATTTTAATAAGACAGAGAATTAAGAAAAAAACTCTTGGGTTAGATTCCAACACCTTGTCAATTTTAAAATTACTTCTTACTTTCTTTCTTTCTTGTTTGTCTTAACTTCCAATATTTCTTGTTTTACTTTATTTTAGGTTAGTTTCCTATTTTATCTCCTAATTTTATTATTTTGTATCGATCTTAATTTTGTATTTATTAAAAAATATTTTAAACATGCAAAATTTTATGGAAAGTCGAGTAACAATTTAGTCCCTAGTTACGGCTCTGGCACCTAGAATGTCTAGAAACCTTCTACAAATGTTCTTTTCAGCTAACGACGGACACTCGCTCACAAGAGAATGAAAGTAAGCAAAGGAAGTTTTATTTATTTTTTTTTTTTTGAAAAAAATAAAGTTGAGAATATATTGGTGTATATCGCAGGAAGATGTATCTCTACGAGATATAATAAAGATGTTGATTCGTAAAAAAAATTGAAAGACATGGTTGATCGATGAAGGCGCTTGTGGTTGATTTGATAGAAGAAAAAAGACAAAAAATAAAATTCTCATTCAATAAATAGATCAATTCTATTCAAGTCCCCTTTCTCGATCATTGCTTTCTAAGTTCTCTTCATTTCCTTCCTCTAAGTAACCTTAGCAATCCTGGAGTACAATAATGCATTCGAAGAATATTCTTCTGCGTATGCAAATGGTTTTCCTGGAAATGTGTAAATTAGAGTTTTAGTGAGTAAAACGATTGCGAACTTCTCGAAAACTGTTTTCCATATTCAGCTAGGGGTCAAACGAACAGTAATTTGTTTGAAGCTACGTACTTTTTTCCGCAAAAAAAGACCCGAGCTTTTTTCTATACTAACATTCGCTGCAGAGTTTCAATCAGCGTAAAATAATCAACTTTTTTTCAGGTTGAAATTAAATATTTCGAGAAAATATTTCCGGATGAAGAAATTTGGTAGACTTTCGTGAATATTGTAAATGAATTGAGCGTCTATCAGAATCTGTATCTTAATCTCGCTCTAGTTTCTGTTACTTAAACAAATGTGCCCAATAATAGTTTGCTGGACGACTGAATATTAAGTGTTTTTTTTTATTGTCTCCAACTGATTTTACTATTATTCTGTTAACCAAGTCTTTATAGCAGACGGAGTCTTTAAATGTTTTTGTCAATAACTTTTAAAAAAATTTTTCCACGCTAAATCAGGTTATCCTTGCTTCAAATTGTACGTTCTGATGAGGACTGTCGATGAACAGTCGAAACGTCAACACAATTGAATGATTAGAGAGATCTCTCTTCTCATATAATAAATTTATGAATGGACCAGTAATCAACATTTAACTTATTATTTACAACTGAACATATTCGAACCCTGGTCAACACATACCATCTCATATATAACGTGATTAATTTCAACCGTAGTGTAATCGTTTTTAAGTGTAATTTTTCTACTTCAAATACTGTAACCTCATCCTGTTTCTGTAAAGTAACGACGAAGTTCCTTGCAACTTTACACTTTTTTTATATAATCACCACTTCAATCACTGATATTTTTATTTCAGTTTTTACCATACTTAAATGTGGTAATTTTCAACCACTTTTTTACAGTGTAGCAGATGCCGTTAGTACTATTACATTTGATTTCTTATAAACAACAAAAGATAGCTATTGATGATATTATGTTTTAATTCATTGAGTGAGTGGCAGATGGCGTTACGAATTTAGAACTGACACGAACCCTGTTTCCTAGTATGGAACAAAATCATGTCACTGGTACGTCGGTAACAGGAATCTTGATTCGAACTTCCCCTGCCTACCTGATTCAACGATATCCTAGAAATCATATCAACCTACAGTTAAGAGATCGGAGAATCTGGAAATTTGCGCAAGAATGCCTCAAATAATAAACCGCATTTTTTGTGGATATTCCTTCATTTTATTAGTTGAATCAAATAAAAATTGCATGTTGGTTTCATCCGGTCTCGCAAAGCTTCCCCTCCAATACCGAAGAGTTCCAAAATTAAAACATGAAAATACATTAAGAATTGTACCCACTAGCTTAATTTTCCGGCAGAAATATGTTTTGAGCTTACTGCGCCTGGTCTCCACCCGTACTAGCAATTAGGAACTTGTCAGAACTTTTCAAGATATTTATCTGAATTCACTTTTAATCATGGATGAAATAAAATATATATCTATTCATGTCTTCTAAATATTTTATTTACAATTTGCTTCAGTGATAATTCTACTGCTGACTCCTGGATTGAAGTATAATCATCGAGCACAACGTGCAATCAAAACAATCTGCAATCAAGTACTTCATCGCAAGTCGTCTTAATTTTCGTTATCATGTATAGGTACTATGATGCTTTCTTCGTACTTTCTATCCCTGCTATGTTAAGCCACGCAACTCGATGATATCAAACGTAATGCTTCCTTTATACTTAGCACGCATTGTGGTTTTGTCACTAGTGCTACGTTTGATCAGCATAGGCATGATCTAATATTGTTCTTGTGAGTTCAATAGACATCCAATAGAATGTACCTTATAACTGTTATCTTTAAGGGGGCTAACATGTATCCTTTTGTGTAAAGAATGATCTCTACCAAATTTTAGATCTATCGGAAAACTTTTCACGCCGGAACAGGGGTATCCGATTGACTGGATACGAGTACATATATACACTACCGGTAAGAAGTATGTTTTTTATTAGTTGCATAAAATCTCCTTTCTGATTATTTATGAGGCAACATTTTTTACTCTAAATACCAAAAGATGTTGAAAAATTCTGCATACATTGACCCAAAATGAAGCATTTTTGTAAATTCTTCGAGATGGTGTCACGAAAATAGGTGAAAAGTTTTTCAAATTATTTCAAAAATGCCGCAAAAGATGACATTTTCAAATTTTCTATGTTTCTACGGAACATCAGTAGAGTTTTACAAAATTCTGTCCTAATTCATTCATCGATGCTACAAGACTCATTTAGAACCAAATAGTCGTGAGGATAAAAATGTGTAAAATAATCTGTAAAAGAAACGACGCAAATATTTATACTGTATAATTGAACAATATTTAATAAATTATACCCTATTGCTACCTTCGTAATGATTGAAAAACATTAAAAATAACTATTCAGGTAATGCGGACTTTTCCGATAACCGCAAGTTAAAATCGTAATTATTTTTTTGAAAACTCTGATGTAGCTTCCATCTACCGAAGTCGGGTCCAAAAGTACGCGTTCCTTACTTTATTCACTTCCCTGGCTTTTACAAAAAATCGCAGAATATTCTAGAAAGGTACATGTGACAGCTCGGAGTCTTGCAAATTTAACAATGTATAAATGGTTGTTCCAAAAAATTTTGAACAGCGGCTTGAATGTTAAACGTGCTTGAAAACAAGGTTTCGGGGGTACTTTTTTGAAGCCTCGACTTTGAAGGCGTCCCTGAACGAGCTGAACGTCACTAAAAATCTGCGAAAAATCACTGACACTCCCCAAGATATCTTAAAAGCAATGCTATTGCTCAAAATGCGCAATTTTGTCACTTGATGACAAAAAATTTTCAGAAAAAAGGTATATAATACATCACAATAGGACCTCCGGGGTCCAGGCTAGACCGCTAGACAGGGTTCACTCGCTGGTTTGCAGATGTGATGGGAATATCATTCCCTTGAGTGGTCCCACAGACAAGGGCTAGTTGGTTCCATTGGATGTTTAATTCCACACTTTCTAAGATGTTATATCTGACAAAATGAAACATTTATTTGAGAAAAACATGCATGTTACATCATACTTACATAGACACGCATTAGAATTCAATGTGCAATTTTTGGACCCAACTCTAGCTAAAATTGGAGTTCAAAACTTATGCATATTTCTTATGTGTCTACATCATTCCACATTGAATCCATACGCGTATTATGGCGGATATATGCTTCGTAGTAAGATTTTTCACTCCATGTATACCCTTTTCGGGTTTTTACATATCTATATTCCCCCCTTCCACAGGAGATCGTCAGACATTGAACCCTTCAACTCAAATCCTTTTCCGTAATCCCCAATAACCCCAACTCTCATAATAAGCCTCCAAGCAATGCCTAACGTACTCAATCCTGTGGGATTTTTAATCTCTGGAACCCCTACCGTCTGCAGCCTGATTTTTCATTTAAAACGCTCGCATCCGCCTGAACATTTGGTCAGAGGAGAGGAAAACTGCAGAAAACCAAAACTCTTGAGCGCAGTCAATTATCGATAGGCGAGTTTAGATGTAGACATTCGATAGCATCGAATGCCTACACCCATCCTCGGCGTTAAATCTCCCGCTCGACAGTAGTTAAACGTAGTGAAAACATGACTGAGCGAGAATCCCGAAAAGTCACCAACCCGAGCGCTTACCGTATAAAATTTTTGATTAGTAAAAGATACCTCAAATATAACTTCGAATAGAATCTGGACCGCTCAAATTTTAAATCAAAAACTGGCAGCTCGTCTACCTTCGGTTAAATTTAGTGAACTTTGTAGACAAATTTCAGGATTTTTTCTTCTTAGTTTTTGACATACATTTATGGTGAATATTTTTCTTGAAACAACTCTCCAAAACAAATAATTTGAGCCACAATCAGTTATGAATTCACTTTCTGATGCAGGTTTAGAAAGACGAACATAATAAGCAGAAAAATAAAATTTAAAAAAAACTCGTAAAGCTCTGATTCGTAAAATGTAACACTTTTTTTTTCGTTAGGCTCCTACTGTTAGATAGGAAAGCTTAGCCCAGTTTTAAAAAAGCTTTTGAAAGATCAATATACATAAATGTATGTATAGTTTTGAATCCAATTTTTTTTTAAATGAAAGAGATGTACTACTCTATCTTCTTCATCACAATGTGAAGAGTTTCCAAAATTTCTCAGGTCACAGAATAATTGCAAAAACTCAAAAATTGACAGGATTGCAGCTATTCACATAGAATTACTCAATTTCTGTTCTACTCATTTTCCTGACAAATATGCAAATTACGAAGAAAAGATTCAAAGTAAAAAACTATCTCCTGGAATAGACCTACAAAAAGTTCTTCCGTTTTTCGATATTTTTAACTGTTATTCGGTTCATCAAAGAATCTGTACTACTTCTAAAAAGAACTCACTTAAATGACGTATGCAAAGAACAATAATAATAGAGGAAAAGGTAACAACGTATCTCTATTATTTCCATGAATATGAGATTTGTGATTGGAAATGTCCCATTTTTGTTCTTGAAATAATTTATTTACCCTACAATAATTACATAATAATTATGATACAGAAGTAACCAACTAAGCTCTAAGCTTTACGCTTATGATTGGGCCCACTCGAGGATATTGTTTGGATCTGATGTCTAAGTACTAGATTGTTCCAGATTACATTAAATCATAAATCTAAGGTGATTCGGGCGTAGTCAAAAAAGCACATATTTATTGCAATGTGACTCAAAAATTTGCACTTTATTCAACTGTAGGTTCAAAGAAGATTACATCTTTCAATCGTCACGACAAAATAACACATTGATCGTTCGATCAGTCTTTTGTAAATCGCTCCGTAACGATCGCGATCTTGCTCAGAGCTCGGCAGTACTCTTACTGACCTTTGTCACTTTATCAGTTACTCACACATAATCATCAATTCATATCACACACAAACCTCACGCATTCTTACAGGCTTCTAACAGGTATTATATTTTGAAGATGTTGGTGCGTTCCTGCCTTTTTCTGGCATACCTGCGAACCAGCAAGTGACCGTCTTTCCCGGCTTCCGAAGGTCCTACTGTAACTGTAATTCATACTTTTTTCTGACTCTCTTTTTGCCAAACTAATCCATTGATATTCAGAAATATTTGCAAAGGATTTTGCACACTTTGAGCCATGAAACAACTTTCTATCATTATTTCTACACAAGATGATATGTTGGTATATACTGGCCTGTTTTTCAGCACGTTTCCAACAATCGTTCAAAATTTGTAGGATAAAAGATTTATATATCGTTCAGTTCAGCGTGGATGTTAAGGAGAAGAATCTTGTATTTTGCGGTGAAAGCATACTGATTTAAACAGCAGCCATTTTGGTCCTCCACGCAGAGGCCTTACAATTTGGTAAAGAGGAATGATAAAAAATTTACCTTATGCTAACACCAAATATGTTTTCACTTCTTTGACCCAATGAGGTACCACAAAGTAATAAACAATTATTCCTTTCTGACTCCGTCTGTGTGTGCCTGTAATCCAGTAGATTCTACGTGAATAATCAATGAAGAAATATGTGTTAGATGTTGACTTGCTTGTCCCGATTGTTTACAATAATATTACGAGCCATCAATTTTTGCCTGTATCCGTTTGAGTCCATGGTAAAGCGCGGGCACATTCTCATGGCGCGCTGTGCGCGCGGCTCGCTTCTCTCGCAAGCTTGAATGCGCCTAGGGCGCGCGTCATTCGGATCTCGCGCTTCGCGCTCGGCTTTTAACGTGTTTGATTCAGTTTACAGTGTAATACATAGACAGAATTGCAAGTATTGCAAAACTGCTAAAACCTCCACTTTTATAAAGATTTTTTTTTTCATTTTTGATAAACATTTTTTTATATTAAGTTTACTTAAGGCTCAACTGGCCTTAAGGGAGTATGGTGGATAAGACTAATAAAAATGAGAATTACTTGTAATTTTGACAGAACGCGTGTTATAGCTTACTTGAGCTATGGTTCAAGTTTCATGAACCATCAGAACCTCAAACTCGATAAAAATAACTTGTGTTACAAATAAATTTACAACATGAATTATTCTATATCTTTTGATACAGGTCCTGAATGATATTTTTGAAAGCAGCGCTGGGTTTCTCCTTTTTTCTACGTATCTCAGAATTTTTAAATAATTTTACCGTTTTTGAGTATCTTCATAACCTGAAAAAAACTGCATTTTCCCATAAGATCACATGTTATTTTCGGTAACTTATTTCTCGAGTTCGAGGTTCTGAAGGTTCAGGAAACTTGAACCATAGCCCAAGTAAGCTATTACACGCGTTCTGTCAAAATTAAAAGTAATTCTCATTTTTATTAGTCTTATCCACCATACTCCCTTAAGGAACACATTCTCATTACGATACTCGCCACTGATATGTTTGCCACTGATGGCTTGAAGATTGAATTTTTAATTCTTGTAAGTGTGTTATCACGATGAAAACAAAAACTATTTGTCCTATCGAAAAATAATCAACAGTGCATTTGTAGACTTTTTAAGGTGAAGATTTTTTTATTTCTTTCAATTTTTTTCATATCTCTCATAGTTTTTCAAAAATGGAACTTTTCATTTTTGGTAAAATTTTTCTTGATTTGAACAAAAACTAGGCATCTGATGAAAAAATGGTATGTATAAAATTTATAGGTCTTTTTAAAATAAATAATTTTCGATTTCAAGATTTTTTCGCACCTTGCATAGTTTGAGCGGAAACATGCATTTTTGATTGTTCAAAAAGCGATTTTGATGGATAAAACCATAACCATTGGTCAACAATGGCTTTTTCAATCTTGCGTTATTTGGCTAAAACTTCTCATTTTCGTTTCTATTTCTGAATTTTGAAAATGCCACAACTCTGACCATTTCGTTTTTATCAAAAAAAATTATTAGTATAAATTGTTGTACTTTTTACCTACTACAAGAAACCGTACTTACGATTTTTGATTCTTGGAGAAAAATTTTTTTTTTAAATGCTCGAAATGTTCCCCTTCTTTCATTTTTCATCCAAAATAGCTGGTTAACAAACTCAACCTGTCTTTTTGGTCCCTCGAA
Source organism: Neuroterus valhalla (assembly GCA_011762715.2). Classification (NCBI taxonomy): domain Eukaryota; kingdom Metazoa; phylum Arthropoda; class Insecta; order Hymenoptera; family Cynipidae; genus Neuroterus; species Neuroterus valhalla. The sequence continues at coordinate 3,358 of WSXT02242951.1, read as the reverse complement.
ATGTGTGCCGAATGGCAATTCAAACTGATCATTCTTTCGAAAGTTATCGAGTTTACAAATTACAGACTACAGACAGACACCTTCGTAAAAATCATTTTCATCAAATCCGCGAAAGTCAATTTTCACATAAAACCAATACCTTCTCATTCAAAATGAGTAGCGTATCATTTCACCCACTTTTTCATGTGTTCCAGGGGCGGCTAAATTGCCTTTTACTAAAAGGTCATTGTACATAGGATTTCATGGTCAATTATGATTTCCTCACATCTCACGAAAATTGGCGACCAAGAACAAAAGAATCACAGGGCGTCGATTTTGCGAAAAAAAATTCCAAAAATGAGACATTTCTACAGTGAAATGAGATGAATTTCCTGTTAATTTCTATAAAATTATAGATTATATATTTTGAAACTATAATGATTTTATATAATATGTTCATTAGGAAAAAAATTATGTTCAACATGTAATTTTTTGTTTTTATATCATATTGTGCAATTATCTTCTGATTTACCTTTTTAAAATGTTTGAATTTTATAAATTAATGTAATTACTGGTTTACCGACACCTCCTGCTTACTATATTTACCGATGTTCAATTGTTAACGATGTTTTTTAAAATAAATTTAACCTCTTTCATTGATGTTCTGTTGTATTTTGGAAAATGGTAAATCGAGTAAGAAAGGCATGATTGCTTGAGGAGAATCGTGAGAATATCTGTATGATGTAAGGAATATGGCGGCTTGTGAGCAGAAAGAAGTCGGATATATTGGTGATGAGTTTTGTGAAGACGATCTCTGAATGTTTACTGAGTGTTTCTGAAAATTAAAAATTGGATAAAAGTTTTATTCTGGAGTGGAATGGGTAATGAAGTGGCTTTTGGCTTTCCAGCTCCAAAGTGTGTTAGCGTTTGGGATCTGTTTGAAGTCGCTGGGTGTTGTGACTTGCATCTAATGAATCACATAAGTACGTAGACCTGTATGGGAGTGTAGAGCGTATTGATAATACGCGATGTATTGAATTAATTGATTTTATTTGGTGAGTGGTACACGTGTGTGTTGATTTGTGGCATCTATAATTTATATCTATGGAAATTGTGGAGTGAAGAAATCTCTATAATTAAACCTCTCTATTGGAGGTGCGAGTTGAACTGTGTTTGGGTTTCGGATTTCAACTATTGTACCGTTCTTGTTCATACGCTCCGGATTTTTGCTGAGTTAGTGCGTATTTGGCTCCGTTCGCTCCGGCATCGATCGCGCTAAACGAGTGAGTCATTTGATTTCTGATCTCCGCACTGGAACCACTACTTGCGATAACCCGCTTTGTGTGCCACCGTTATTCTGGCCGATATCAACTGTACGGCATTCTGTGTCTTATAAAATATGCTCGTTGAAATTAAAGTGATTTTCCCTTTTGTTTTCAACATCCACTGATACCGCAAATTTAGAACATGTCCTGTCTCGTCGTGCATTTCAAGTGCATCTTCAAGCGGTCTTTGTGTTTGTGCTTCGGATTGTCGCCATATTTTGTCAGGTTGCGCAACATTGCATCATTTGAGAAAACACTCACTGTACGCGGAAAAGAAAAGGCACATCGTATCTATTGGCTAATGGATAATTTTGTTGATATAGTAGGTGGATTTATTACGTCTGACGGTCACCATGAAATTAAAAATAAAACAGAGCCGAAAAACATTTTTAACTCAGAAATTTTATTTTTAATTAGAAATTCCTTCTTCAAAACTCCGACGTTTCGGTCGCAGTGCGCATCATTTCAAGGAGATTTAATCTGAATGAAATAATATATAAGTTAAGAAGTTGAAATTAATTATAGTTGATTTGATACTATGATATCCTAAAAAAAAATAATTTTTATTTTAATTGCCCGAGTCGATGAAAATATATTTTTAAGAATTTGTCAAAAACATCACCAGCGGTGAAATTGAAGTATTTTCAATAATATGTCACAGAGCGACGTCAAGTTTTAAAAATCGGTGTCAGAAGTTAAAAAATAACAGTAGAGAGTGATAATTGAAGTCTCAAAATATATTGGACACTTCAGATACATGATAGTTACATTGTTAACAAAATTTTTTGTCGAAATGACGTGTCGTTGTTATCCAGGAAAAAAAATTCATTGAAATAACGCCTGGGTGAATTACGTATCTGTCATCTGCAGATTCATGAATTGCTGAATGAATGGGTTTGCTACTATGTCTATCGGTCATTTTCTTGAACAGCTTTGAATCTGCCATATAGTGCAATGAACATTCCAGGGAAAGTGATATTGAATAGGCTTACGTCTTTTTAAATGAGACCATCTATTTTGAGGTTAGACTCCCATATTTCACACGATTTTAAAAATTTTGTGAGTTACGATAGATTTGAAGAAATAATATACAAAGCCACTGGATTTCTTTTGCTATTCGACTTCTATAAGAATTAATGGCTTTTGCGGCCTGTAAGTAAGACAAAAAAATATTAGCGAGTAAAATTCTTTTAAAAACCAATCGGTGGCATTCTGTAATTCCAGTGACAGATACGCAATTCAGAAACCTTCAAAACACATTCAATGCAATTGAATGGATTTTTGTTTTCTGGATAGGACAGACGAACAGAAATAAAACAGCTGATATATAGAAACGTAGTACGCAATGAATGTTTGAATACATGGAGGCAGGTTTTTAAGGACATCATTTATGAAGGAGCGCATGGAACTAAATTTAAGTCTGTTTTTGTCTGTAAATTAACTGATATGTTAGGAAATTCATTTATAAAAATTGACTCGATAATACGTATTTGGTAAGTGTATTTTCAAGTAGCTAAAATTGTTATATTTTTGAACTCAAAATCGAAATACATAATTATAAAAATTCCAAGAATGTTGTGCTAAACTATTCAAATTACCCACTCCACAATCTCTTATGTTCAGCAATTCTAGTTTTTGATCTCCTGACGGTTTCACCGATATAAAACATATTGCAACATTTGCATTTTATTGAATAAATAACGACAGATAAGTTTTCAATGTAGTCACTGTCCTTTTTCTTTGATCTATAACTGCCTTAAGTATTCTTGTTTTTGAAATTAACAGTAATATTGAATTTTTTAAGTGAATCTCTTAAATGTTCTGATAAACCTTGAACGTAAGGTAAAGTAACTTTTGGATCAAAGGGCAAAGCAGGATAAGCATGTGTGTGCTGCCCCCGGCCCGATCAGGTCCATATTTTTGCCACAAGATGGCATTGATCTGTTCCGACTACTACTTTTATATTGCACCAAAAAGAACTTCAATTTATGTCATAAAACATATTTAATCCCCGAAAGAATTGAAGAGGTAGAGCATAGTTAGAAAAACCAAAA